>JASDQU011441211.1:8970-19055 GCA_032191745.1 Picea mariana
TTCTGGAATCTTTCTTGACTGTGGGCGTATTTTTATGGGGTAAATTTCATTGAGGGCGTTGATCCTTCTGCCATGGGCATTTAAATATTACTAGGGGCATTTAGTTGTGGGCATTTGTCTTCCAGGTGTGTAGAAATTTTTGTATTTCTGTGTGCGTTGCATCGTATTCAGTAGGCGTGTGATACGTCGGGGCATCTATGTTTTACAGTGGGTTTCTCCTTTTATATTCTAGGCGTATTTTTTTTATATACCATGGCAATTTTCGTAATGGGTTCTCTTTTATATGCTGGGCGTAGTTTTTTTTTATATACCGTGGCAATTTTCATAATGGGTTTCTCCTTTTATAGTTGGGCGTATTTTTATATACCATGGAAGTGTTCGTAATGGGTTCTCTTTTATCTGTTGGGCGTAGTTTTTATATACCGTGGCAGTTTTCATAATGGGTTTCTCTTTTATATGCTGAGCGTACTTTTTTTTATATACAGTGGCAGTTTTACAGTGGGTGTTCTCTTGAATTATTGGGCGTGTTTATGTCCTCTGTGGGCAATTTCCTCTTACTGTGGGCATTACGTTCTTTTCTTTCCCTTGGGGGAATTTCACTTCACAATTTACTGTCATTCATTTCTTTGACTGTGTGAGCTCGTGGTTCAGCATGCGTGTATTACAGAGGGGGCCTCGACCTGCCACCGGGTGTGTGGTTTTTGGTGTACGATTCTTGGTTACTGGTGCAATTATTACTGCATCCCTTTGTTTTATTCTCGCACACTGTGTAATGGCTATGCCAACGCCTTATGTTCTTGTTTTAGGTCGTTGTTACCACACCTCCTACCTTTGCGTGTTGTTTCCAGCTAAAACCCGCTTACTTGCTTGACTCAGAAATTGCCTCAACGTTCTCTCGTGGGCATCTCCCTGCGAGCAGTGGCCTTTATTACCTAGCGGATCTCATAAATTGCCTTGAAATATGAACAACGATATGATGGCATATTATTGGGTGACAGAAATGTCGTTTTTACCTTCATAGGGAAGGGTCCATCTCATTTAAAATTCCAATGCTACCAGTGAACAAGTGTCGACCTGGTTAGTTTGATTCGGTGGTTGTAGTGTCAAATGCAAGTGATAGAATAAGGCACAACTTTTCTGGTTATTTAATTGCAGTGCTATTTAATATAAAATAAAAGATCCGATCATCTGTATGATGATATTGTAGTTCCGTTTTAGCGATAACCCTAAAGTGCAAGGTTCGGGTCATTTAATTTCAAAGCTATTTTTATTATACAAAGAAAGGATACGATTATTTATGACAATGGTGGATGCTAACGTCCTATCGTTATTGATAGCACGTGGAGGGAAGGTTACTGTGAGAACATGGTAATTTATATGGTCTTTGTTAAATTAGAAGTATAACTATTACCATATGAGTTGTATTAATTATTTTTTTAGAATAATGATTAGAATTTCTTCATGATAGAATATCATATTTTGGCTCAAAGTTAGTTTTATAAAAATATATGAAATGGATCCAGAAATCTAATCGTAAATTTTTTTTATAAGTAGGATTCTTAAATTCATTTTCGCCTTAGARCAGCYGACCTRAAATATAAACTTGAATAGAAATAAAGTGTCCATTTTTATAATGATAAATTATCTTAAGTGATTATAATGATTCTTAAATTTTAGACAATGATGATCATAAAGATTATTAATTYGAATGATTAATTTGAATGCAAGGCTATACTGATTTTGAACAATAAAGTTCATAATGGTTAATTAGAATGTTAAGTGTAAGGATTATCAAGTTAGCACCGAAGGGTGCCTTATTTTAATAATAAAAGATTATTATTGTTAACGTTGTGGGAGGAGAAATTTTGGGTAATATGGTTAAGAGGTACCCATTCTACTCCTTGGGAAATGTTATACTTATGGTCTTGTAACAATAGATCCTTGGAGATAAAGGCCCTTCTTAGGATCTTCTTTATTATTGCCAATGCTTAAGAAGTGTTAACAATTATTGATAATGATGTGTTAATTGATTAGGATCTAGCATCAATCTTGGATATATAATAGTTGAGATATTGTGTTATTTAAGGACTAGGAACTCTGGGTTGTTGCTACAATTACTCGTTCACACTTATGGTCGATCAATTTACAAGTTAGATCATGAAATGAATGATAATGTAAATTACACTGATTGCGTCAACTGATTTTAGGATAGATTGTTAATTATTGATCTGTAGTTAAGGATTAAATGTTACTTATTGCGTTAAAGGACAAATTTTGCTATCCATTATATTTATGATTATAATTGATGACTATTGACTTGGTTCATGTTATCCCAGTTGAGAACTGACTTGCACAAGAAGGTCCTGGAATGATTAATTTTAGAAGGTACCTAGATGGAAATTGATCTATAGTTGCACGAGGGAATGACCTCGAGACTAGGGTAGATTGTAGTCCTTGTTCAAACTAATGTTGTACAGGGTCATAAACTTATGTGTGCTTAGTCTTCTAGTGTCGGGCGAGATATAGACACCTCCCTTTAGCCTTAGTATATAGGTCTGTGTGTGATTTTCTGTGTAAAGAATCCAGTGCCGTATCAAGAGTCTCAGGCCCTTTAAAGGCAGGGTTCCACTCTTGCGACACACCTGAGGGGAGTACTAGTTTCTGCCTGAGCAGTCGGCCAGGAGCCTATCTGACCTTCTCTCTCTTCGGAGCAGAGAACTAAGATTAAACGCCCTGCTTTCCTGTGTAGAAATAGTAAGACCTACTACTATGGATTCTTCCCTCTGTGTTCATACTGTGCATAACCCAGTAGGTCGTTGAATGTTTATGTAGTGCACCTTATGTCCTTGTTCGTCCTTGTTGTAGTACCTGTGTGTGCCTTATGTCCTTGGTCGTCCTTGTTGCAGTATTTGTGTGCACCTTATGTCCTTGGTCGTTATTGTTGCAGCTACTTGTTGTGTGCCCTTGTATTCTTGTGGTAACCTTCATGGTTGTGTCTTGTACGTTGTCGGAGGGGGCGACGTAGAGTCAAGTGTGTCTGTTACTTCTACACGTGCACACACCTTAACACTCAAAAAAAAAAACTTGCACCTGTTGTCAGAGTCGTTGTCGTAACAAGGAGGTCGTTACAACACCTTTAACATACTTTGGACAACAAATAATGGTAGCCCCTGCGAAGTCTTGTTACTTATCTATTTATCACTTGTAACTTGAAAATTTCTTTTGTTAAACCTCTGTGTTTCATGACTGTTGTTGACATTTACCACTGTGATTGACCCACTGTAATATCACTTTACCCACGTTTTTACTACTCTGAATTTATTTATTAATCAAAAAGGATTTTAATATTCATAAACGGGTTTAGTGGTTGGATTCTATTCAGTCTCCATCACAAATTCCCTCTGTAAATCCTTATGGTTGGAAGATGATTTTTTTTTTTTTTTTTTTATTCTCGTGTTTAATATCTTCATCCACAAAATTCTCTCCCTCTGCAAATCACTGTATTTTGATGGAGACCATACTTTGTGTTTTATTTTAATTGATGGCAAATGAACTCGATGTTTAATTATAAGTTGATGGCAATTGTACCTTGTGCTTTTAATGTAATTGGATGACGATTTTACCCTGTGGAATTGACCTTCGTTTTACATATTTAAACAACAAAATTACCCATTTATTTAAACACGTTTTCTGATGATATCACTCAGCCAGATCATGTCTTGACTTGTAACGGATTGCCCTTTGTTTTTTTCATTTTACATTTACCTGACTGCATTAATACCCCTGCGTTTTACATTTACCTGACGACAATAATACCCCTGCGTTTACATTTAGCTGACTGCAATAATACCCCTGCATTTTACGTTTACCTGACTGCAATAATACCCCTATGTTTTACATTTACCTGACTTCAATAATACCCCTACGTTTTACATTTACCTGATGACGATAAAACCCCTGCATTTTTACATTTACCTGGCCACGATAATAATTGGCATTATTGTTTCTGGACAACGTTCCTCTTTTTAATTAGCAATAATAATCATGGTTTTTGGATATCGTTTAATAATAAAATCAAATTGCATTGAATGACTCTGAAATGACATTTAATTATGAATAGGAAGATAGCATTAAATCTCATTGAATAACATCGATGTGGCAATTATTTATGACTAACACAATAACATAAAATTTGCATTTAATAGCTGTACATGACATTTAATTATAAACAACAAGATAACATTAACATGGCATTGAATAGCGTTGAATGGATTTTATTTATAACCTCACAACACCATTAAATGACATTAAAATTTTGCATTGAAATGGCACTCATTTATAGACAACAAAATAACATTGAATATTGGCAAATAACATTGAAGTGGCTTTAATTATAGACATCGATCTCATTAAGGTTTAGCCCTTTTTAGACAACAATGTCGATTATTCTATAAGCAATGTAGAGCACCTTTAAAAGGTTAAGTAGTTCACTTATTTTAATGGACAACTTATAATTGTTGATAAGCATATTTGATATGGTTAAGTTCCTTTCTTAGTGTGCATTATGATAACTTTATGACCTTAGTAGCTTGGTAATAGTTTGACCTTCGCACTTAGACATCTTGATTATTAGTTAATGGATGGGTTGTTGGTCGAGTCGGGTATTAGCTTTAATCTTTCCTTTTGATTGTCGTCATCCTACATCTTGTTGACCCATTTCTTGGGGTGTGGGTGTAGTCTTCTTGTCAGTTGTTAGGATCCTAGTGCGTGGATTTGTCCAGAGTCCTTGGTCCAAATAGGTTATGTTGCACCAGGGTTATCGCCGCACCTATCACCTTGGGACGACATGAGTCCTGATGAGGGGATCATGGTGTGCCCTATTGGATAGAGGTGAATGATATCATGGCTAGAATCTGTGCTTCCTTTGTGAGTGTTGTTGATTATTGTAAGTTGCTGTTAGCGCTTGAGTTGTAGCACCTTCATGCATTTGGTTCACGTGCCTTGAGGTTCTAGTCATTGGTCGTCAAGGCCGTTGTGTCGGGAGGGGGATGTTGTCCCTTAGCTTGTAGGCGTGGTCATGTTTGCATCGGACGGGTAGTCATTTATCCTTTTTGTTTATGCATGTTTCTCCCAACTGCTCTTGTGCCACTGCGTGGAGTCATAGTTGTTTGTTGCCTGTTTGATGGGCATGGTGCTCATCGTCAGGTGTGTTGTCTAGCTATAATTGTTGATGTCATCCTATTTATATAAAAAAAAAATCGCACTTTCTACTTCTCTTGTAGTCATAACGATGGGACTTGTAGCCTTTTTAGAGCATGCTTTTGTCATATTTTTTTATCAAAATAAAGGGCTTTCTTCAACAATTGTTCCAGGCAAGAAGACAAAGGCCCATTTCCTATCAATTTTTCAAAATGTCAAAACCCTCAAGTTCTAAAAAGTGCAAAACCCTATCTATAGTAGAACCTGATTTAGAGGACAAGGATTATCAAATTTTCGACCCAATTACTTCATTTGATCTCTATAAATTGCATAAAATATATTTTGACAGATATAATCATTTACTTGATTATTTCCATGCATGGGAGTTGAACTTGTCTCGTTTCATTGCTCATCAGACTTGTAATTTCCTAGAATTTTTTCACTAGTGTGCTTTGAATTATGTCCCATCCTCGTGGAGTATGTTGTCCATAACTCGGTCGTTGTTATTTGAAATTTCATCTAAGTCTATTTGTGAGATGTTGAAATTCCAACAAATTATGGATGATTAGGTCCTAAATGAAGAATCTTGAGCCATTTTCTATAAATATTTCAATTTATATGAAATACAAGCTTTAATACTATCTTTAATGGAGAAAGATAACATTCCTCCCAAAGAGTCTGATAATTATGAAACTATTATATTTTCACCAATATCACAACAGATTATCTACATGACTTGTGTTGTTTTGGAATATGATAGTGATAGGATTTTAGATGACACTATATTATGTCTATTTAAGTCTATTTTCCCTTTCACAATCCAACCAATTGCTAGATTCCAATTTGCACAGTATTTGGATAATTCTCTATACTATCCACTCACTAAATTTACATTGAGTAGACCCTGTAGATATCAATCTTGTCTAGTATATTTTATTTTATTTTTCAAAGAAAATAATTTTCAAATTTGAACTTAAAAACTAAAGATAATGCTAGAAATCCTGTGTTAGTCGTTCATTGGATACTAATAGTTAGAAAGAATCCACAAAATGTTGGATTTTTAGACTTTGTTAATACATTTCTAGCCATATCATATACCTTGTTTCATGTAGAAAGTCCTCCTAGAATATTTCCCGAAGTAAGGACACTTTTGCATGAATTTACAGAAACTAAACTAGGAGATTGGTATTTATTCGAGAAATATATTGAAATAAGGTTATATGGAGCATAAATTAAACCTTTCATATTTCCCAAATTCCTTACACTAAGTATTTTTTCCTTAGAATTCATAAGGAAAAGTCTTAATTCAGATGATATTCATATTTTTCAAAGAAAAAGRGGACTAATTTCAAGTTGAAAAGAGAAGTGGGACCATTTATTGAGAACAATAGAAAATATTTGTAGGTTGTAGAATCAATGTTGCAAGGATTGAATCTTGAGCAAGGAGAAACATGGTAGTATGATCCTTTTGGAATAATATCATCTAAAATACAAGAGTTTGAATTAACTTCCTATGAGCACCATATAAAACCTCAAGTGGAGCATACAATGAACCTATACAATTGGAAATATGTTTAGAAGATTCTTTAGGGGAAAATACATAACATATCTCAGGTTTCTCAGATAGTGGTCATTGATACACCCCTGCATCAAGAGAAATAATTTAAAATAATTTTTCTAGAGGAAATTCAAGTTGTCTTAAATTCAGAAGATGAGGATTCTAGGAAGAAAAAAGGGATTGAAGAAAACAAAAAGGAAATTTCAGAAGAAGATATTCAAGTTATAGAAGATACATCGGAAGAGACTCAAAATAAACCTTCTTTTACAATAGAGCTTATTCCATCAATTGTCTTTGATAACATCTAGAATCAAGAAGGTGAAAAATATTTTGAAAACAAGCCAAAAAACATATTTTTAGAATATGACAAAATGAAGGAAAAAAATGTACAGATCAAAAAAATTTTGTTCCCTGAGCTTGATCAAGATTCTTCTAAATATACATTATTGTCTGCATTAGATTTTGAAAAAGGAATATTAAACTTGTCACTATTAGAACCTATTGATAAAAAACTTAGAAGTGTTGACAATGATAGAGAAACAAACTTTTCAGTTGATCTTGAACAAATTCATATAGTTGACAAGATGAACTTTCTTAGACAAAAAAGATAAATGCTGAATAGAGATGTCATCCAAATAACTCTTGGTATGAATAAATTACAAAAAGGCATACAATTAATTGAAGGAATAAATTATATAGGAAAATGTACTTACCAGGACAAAGCAAATACGGATTGATAATTTGCAAAAGAAACTATTAAGACTAAGAGACAATTCTAAGGATGAGGAGCCAATGCATTTGATAATGAGATACTTATACTAAAGAAGAAGCTACATATGACTAATATTGATCATGTGAGAAGTCCATAGCTACAAGAAATCCAACGGGAAAAGATCAGTTTTTAAATCAAATGGTTCACATGAATGAACATATCAAATTATATGAACAACAAATTCATATTTTGAAACATGGATATTCATCATCCCAAGGTTAAACATCTATAGATTCATTAGATGATATAGTTAAGGATTTAACTGAGCTAAATTTTAAATAAATTGAATTGGAAAAATCCAAGAAGGAAGTGTCTACACAAAGTTATGAAATAAAAATTCTCAGAGATCAAATTGCAGAAAGAGATAAGCAACTTAAGAGTTGTAAGCAAGCTAAGGCTAAGATACAAGAGAATTGTGAGTTGTTGAAAACTAAATTAGGAGTAAATTTCTATTTGATAGGAGCTAGATGTTTTCTTTGGGGAAAATTGTTGAGGAAATCACCAAATTTTGGGATTATATCGTAATAATGGATGGAAAATCTAGTTTGGTAAGGAAGTTGGACAAAGACATTAAAGATCCTTTACAAGATCTATGAAACATGACTGAAACAACTACCAAAATGATTAAGTTACTTAATTCCAAATCAAATGAGGAATTGAGTAAAATAGGAATTAAAAATCGAACCAGCATGGTCATGGATTTTGAAAAGGTTTTTACAAAAAGAAACCTGATTCAACAAGCTCAATACAAATTAATTTCTTTAAAAATAAATGTTGAATGGTTTTCTATCCTTTAGAAGAAAATGGTTGAAAAGGGTTTACCAAGTTGTTGGGATAAAAAGGGAAATTTATTCTCTCTTCAAAATTACCAACAATTTTTTATAAAAGTTAGAGAGGATACAAGTAAATTTAGAGGAATTACAAGAATGTTAAAAGGTCAAATAATTTTTGAGCTTCTAGACGAAGACTTCTTCCTTTTATGGAAACTCGGAAATTTATTTGTAATTATCCCAACATTTGAAAGATGTACTGAAGTGGATATTTCTTATAAGAAAATTATGACTTTTAAATATCCAACAAAGTAGGATTGGGATCAACTCATTCAGTTAGAATGATGTGGCAACCAACTTTCAACAAAATCAATGATTCTGTTCTAGAAATCTTTTATTTTTGTAATTTATGTTGACTTTTAAATAACTTTCATAACCAATTTTGGGTACAAGTGATATGACTATAAGTACGCACTTAATTGAAATGTAAAGGGGCTTTTTTTTTGCTGCAAGGCCCAAGAAGAAACAATTATTAATGAAAAAATTCATTTACAGAGATTAAAATATTCTTGTTTTCATGATTTGGGTTATGTGCTTCTGAATAACATGTGATTCTTAGTTTTTATAATCATCTGCTTTGTTTATATTTGTGTGATAAGTGTGACCATTTGGTACGACACAAACTGTTGTAGAAACAAAGGAAAATCATTAAACATAAATTTCAATTGATTCATTGTAAGTGTTTATGTTCTATTATTAAGACTTTAAATTTTAAGAAAAAAATTCTTTTAAAATTTATTAAAACATATTCATGAGAAGGATATAGTTCCGTTTACTTCTTCCATTGAAGGATAAATAATATATATTCAATTCGAATACATTATTTATCTTTTCATTGCTGTTTTTATTTTTCTATTGTCCATCATATTGATAAATTTCAATCAATTTAGAGAGTGAAAACAAGCCTTTTATAATTTGATAAATATTCATTGACAATTAAGCATAAATTCTAGGGCACTACATAAGTTCTCTATTTAGCTCATAAAAATTCAAAATAATTGTAAATCATTATGGATTCCTTGACATAATTCCCTAGCCAAGAATCATCTCAGGAACAACACTACCTACATAAAACTCAAAATTTATTAATGCCCTTTTATTACAAACTAAGCATTGACTTTTTATGAATAACATGTCACTCACATTTATAACTAGTAATAACTTATTATAAAGTAAAACTTAGTATGCCCATTTTTAATTCCTCCAATCCTCCATGCTCTTATGGAGAATGATTTTTATCTTATTTGAGCACACTGATAGATATTCATCTATCTACTTGTCATGCATTTTAACTTTAGTTTATGCAATTATTTAATAGATTCTCAATTTGGTATAGTAGTTGTCCCATTCTTTCTCTTTAGAGATACAATGCCTCTAAATGTTTTGAACTTATCAAGACCAAGCAGTTTGATGAAGATATATGTAGACTACTCTTCTATTGCACAATATTTCAAACTGGTCTCACCAATTCCAACCAACTTTTGAATGTAGTGATGATGAACCTCCATATAATTAGTTAGGCATGAAATTTAGATTCTTTTCCAACATTACTACACTTTTGATTGTCACAATAAAATACAATTGCATGGAACTTATTTACTTCTAAATCAACAAGTATCCATCATAAACCATATTGTTTCACGAGTTTCATCTATTTCTATCTTATATGTTCTTTATTCAAGGAAAGTGTTATAGTGGGCTAGTTTTTGGTAAGCCAAGAACTGTG
>JASDQU011441214.1:0-23610 GCA_032191745.1 Picea mariana
CGACAGTATAATCAACGAGATAGGTGTTTTCACATTTGCAATTGTGAAAACTAAGTCGAAATTGAATTGTAATGGTTGAAAAAACGAGACACATGTCCATTAACACAATGCGACAATGATTTGTCATGATACCGCAAGGGGTGTAGGCAGCTTTCGAGAGTAATCGAAAAAAAATTGGGTTGGCTGCCAACACAAGACTACCTTCACTTGTCCTTGGGGCACCTATGCCTATAGGGTCTTACCATTTGGGTTGTGTAATTCTCCTGCCACATTTCAACGAGAAGTATTAGAGATATTTTTTTATCTTATTCATGATTATGGGGAGGTATACATGGATGAATTTACTATATAAGGAAATACTTACCAAGAAGCCCTAGCTAATTTAAAGAAAGTCCTTGTCAAATTTCAAGAAATGAACCTATCCTTGAGTCATGAAAAATGTAAAATGTTGTTGACTGAAGGAGTGGTCTTAGGACATCATGTTTCATATGAAGGGATTAATGTCGATCCTACTAATATTGAGCTAATCGTTAGAATTCCACCCCCCAACACTCAAAAGGAGGTGAGAATATTTCTTGTACATGTTGGATACTACCAACGATTTATTGAAAATTTCATAAAGATTGTTGCACCCATGTTTGGATTGTTAATAAAAGATGTTGATTTTATTTGGACTGAGCAATGTCAAACTACCTCTGAAACTCTTAAAGCTAAGTTATCTATGGCACTAGTTCTTATGGGGCCCAATTGGGCTCTTCCATTTCACATATCCACTGATGCCTCTGATACTGCAATAGGAGGAGTATTAGGGTAGAAAGAATACCATCTGTCCTATGCAATTTATTTTGTGAGCAAGAAATTGTCCCCTATTGAGCTAAATTATACAGTTACCAAAAAGGAATTCTTAGAAGTGGTCCATGTTATCAATAAGTTTCACCACTACATCATAGGTTATGAAGTATTTGTACATACAAATCATTCTACCATTATATTTCTTATGAATAAACCCATTACCAATGGTCGAGTGACTAGGTGGCTCCTATTTTTGCAAGAGTTCAATATCATTGTCCTTGACCGAACTCGAAAGGAGAATTTGGTAGCTGATTTTCTTTCATGCATAAAACATGAGGATGATGATATTCCCGTTGATGATATTTTCCCATATGAGCACCTTTTTCCCCTCTCCATAAATACCCCATGGTTTTCAGATATGGAAAATTATTTGACTACTATGAAGTTACCATCTCATTTGTCACCTCATGAAAAGCGTAGAATTATCACACAAAGTGCTAACTACTCTTGGGTTGGCCATGAAATTTTTTGTACTGGTCCAGACTTGATTATTCCTAGATGTATACGAGAAGATAAGATACAATAAATCCTATGAAGTTGTCATGATGGACCATGTGGTGGCCATTTTTCCAAAAAACATATTGCATATAAGGTGTTACATTCAGGTTACTATTGGCCTAGTATTTTTAAGGATGTTGCCAAGTATGTGAGGAGTTGCGATAGCTGTCAAAGGATAGGAGGACCCACGTCAGCTGAAAAAATTCCCTTGCAAGCCCAAGTTATGATAGAACCTTTCGAGAAATGGGCCCTTGACTTTGTAGGACCAATTTCACCCATGTATCGTAAGAAAAATTATATTTTGGTTTCTACAGATTATGTCACTAAGTGGGTAGAAGAAAAATCTGTATTCATGGCTATTGAAAAATATGTTGTTGAATTCATTTATGAAGACATATTTACCCACTTTGGTGCTCCTCGTGAAATTGTTACAGACCAAGGCACTCAATTCACTTCCAACATGATGAGAGAATTAATAGAGAAATATGGGATCAAGCACTTCAAGTCTTCTCCATATCACCCACGAGATAATGATCAAGTAGAGTCCACAATCAAAGTTCTAGAAGCTATATTAACCAATACTGGTCAGTTACACCATCGGGATTGGGTTGATAGGCTTCCAGAGGCTTTATGGGCATATCAGACCACCTGGAGAAACACCACTGGGCATACCCCTTATGAGCTAGTGTATGGGAAACAGGTACTTCTACCAATAGAATTCCAAGTAAGGACTTTCCGTATTTCCACACAATTGGGATTAAAATTAGAAGAGGCTCAGAAACAATGAGCCCTACAATTAAACGAGTTGGATGAGATTAGGAAATATGTTATCCAATGGACAATATTAGTTCAAAACTAGAGGAGCAAGTGGCATGACACGTTTATTAAGAAGAAACACTTCCAACTTGGTGATTGGGCTTTGTTGTTTGACTCCTGATTTAAAAATTTCAGCGGCAAACTTACCACTCGATGGTTGGTTCCTTATGAGGTAGTCACTATGTATGCTAATGGGGTTGTTAAGATAACAAAAATTGACGATGGACAAGTCTCCTTCATAGTAAATGGACACCGACTCAAAATTTATCACATACCCATTTCCAAATAAGATTTTTTACAGTTCATGTCAACTGACAAGGCATTGGCCTTAGTAGATGGGGAAGTTTCCCCTTGTTCTTGAAATGTTTTTCTGTATTTTTTGACTGTACATATGTAAATAATTTGAAGTATGTTGATAGACAATTCTAGATATTTCTACAGGTATTTATTTCACCAGGAGTAGACAATTTCAAGGAGACATAAAGGGAAGTAGTTTCCTTCAAAAATATTTCTATTTAAGCCTTGTTGTCTACTAAGCATCAATTGAATAATGACTTGTGGTAATTAGCCACATTTTTTCAAAGATTTCCATCTTCTTTTTCTCAAGGCATATTTAATAGGTAGTTGCTCTTAAACCTCCACCACTAGAGGATATAAGGAAGTGATACCTTGACTATCAAACTTAGAGGTTACTCATACACTTTCCCCAAGAACCCTAAGTAAGTGAGCAAAGTATCTTTATTAAAGAGTAACAAGGAGTTCTGATTAGCAGTTAGCCACGGAAACATCACAATAACTTAAAAAAAAAAAAAATGGATTTGAGCCTAAAGATACCTTTTTGTTCTTTCTCAATGGTACCATCCACTACACACTAAAAATTCTTGATTATGTCATATCTTTAGATAGGCTACATCCTCTTAAGTACCCCTTACATCAGGACAATCTCTAAGGAATACATAAAGGAGAGTCACCCTCTAACATAAATTCCATCCCAATCTAAAAAAGAGAAAAAAAAAATCAGAGATGTCTCCCCATCTTCTTGCACAAAGCAATATATATATTAAAATCTTAAAATATGGTGGACCAGTCTTTGAGGGTGTAAGAGGCTAACCTGTTGGGATAATGAATAGTTCTGTTGGCAATGGGTACCAGCCTCATAGTATGACTAGGTAAACCTGCCAAAGTACTGAATAGGCTTGTTGGCAGCGGGGCATTCTACCCAGTGAGCATGATAATCTGACAAACAAATAATAAATAAATCCTAAATCTTAAACTTGTCCTGATGTATGACATTACTTGTAGACAAAGCTGACAAGAAGTATGTATGGTTAAGCTAAGGTCAATGAACTCCATAAATTTTCCATTGGGAAGTAACTCGAAGACCATCTTAAGACTCTCTCACCTACCTCTTCTTCACTATATGTAGGATGTTCTATCCTATAGGTGGGGCCATATTCTAACCATCTCGTCAGACTGATATGTGAAATTGAACTGTACACTTAACAAGCTGTAAATCTTAAGTTGTTGGGAGAATTGATTGGTTCCCTATATTTTTTATTGTGAGGTGTCACAATACTTAGGCGTGGGGGAGGGGTTTCATGAGATGAGAAATGACACGACTTCCTATCTATAATCCATGAGAAGAAGAAGTATAATATTTGTAAAAATTTATGTATATTGTTTTCATGATATGGGATATTATATCAACAATTTTTTTTTTATTGAAATGCTAAATTGACTGTATGTTATAAGCCTGTTGTATATTTCTTCGATAGACCACTTATTTGTTTTTTTACAGACTTTTAAACAATTCACTACATATTTGTGTTACATGCCTTGAACAGAGGAACTAATGGTTTATCATGTGAAAGAACGATGAAAAGGAAAGTAATAGTGGAACAGTCTTATCCTGTCTCTGCTCCTGTTCACCTTGACTGTCAGAAGTGCCCAAGATGACTGCTATGTGTAAACATCCATTACAATACGAATAAATTCCATTTTTCACAGGAGTACCATATGGAGTGTCATTTGAAAGACCATATGGGTGCCATGTGGAAGAATGTATGATGCGTCATATGAAGGATCGGATGAGGTGCACACACATTATAAGTGACCACGATTGTAGGTAAACATGAATCATTTGAATTGATCTACCTATTCATTAGTAATATGAGATGGATTAAATAGCATTTGACAATTAAACTATACAATTTATAAAATCCTTTTTATGATCAAATGTCCAGTCAAAGACTTGGACATTGATCTAATTCTCTCATGATTACAATTTCCCCCAAAGGACACCCTTCGAAATTCAAAATCAACGCAGTAATTGTCACACATGGAAATCATGTTCAACCGTTTCCACCATTTCCATTTCACTCATGCATTCTCGCTGTGTCGTGCTCATCCTCTACCTAATTCCGCTCCTCTGCTCATCCTCTGCACTATAACCATGCTGAAATGATACGATCCTTCCTCCCATGCTGAACTCTTGGCCATTCCTAAATTTGCAAAGTGTAGGGAGATCTTCCTTCATGCAATGTGGGGACCGTTCTTGGCCTATATGCAGGGCTATGATGATGGAGTTTCACTGCAATTTTCCCTCGAGCTCAATGGGAGGATGGAGTGCGTAGGGTCTTTGGCCTTCTTGATCTCTGAGGAGTCAATTTCCTCATCCACGAAACTACCACTAATTGGAGATCGTTGGTTCAAGCACCACCAATTTCCACGGCCAAGCTACAACCGAGTTTTTAAACCTAAGTTTTAGAATGTTTTTGGAGCTAAGGAGTACTCCAAAGAATGGATTAAAAATTAATTGATTAATACCTTGATCGTCATTACCATAATTATCACTTGTGAAGGTAGATATTATGCTTTCAAAGCTTTCCATTTTCATATGTTAGCTCATTTCCAATTTAACAAGCCCCTGCATTTTCCTTTCCACTTCTTGAAAAGTCTTGAGAAAATGTCTTCCCAAGTATGAAATAATGTGGCCAATCCTCATAACAGTCTATTCCACCATGGCCTTCATCAAGTTGCTTGTCATAACCAAGTTGAAAAAATAGGGGAAGACATGGGATGAATTCCTCTTTCAATTCTCAAACCCCCATATCATAGTCAAAATGAGCAAGAAATCACTTGATTTAGGGACTGTTACTCCATTTAAGACTCATTATCCAAAGCCTCCAAACCCTCCCACTCAAACTATCTTTCTATCTGAACAAAATACCAAGAAACTTGTTGATTCCCCTACAGCCTCATCGAGAAAGAAAACTAAAAATCCTATTGATAATTCTCTGATGCCCTCAACACCTATTGATCCTCAACCCAAAAAGTTACAAGAGGAAATTCAACAAGAGTTCCCTCTAGTCCCTACAAATAGAAGAGGAGCCAATCGGTTCAAAGGATGATATTTTTGAAAAAAGTACCCGAAGTGCAAGTGGAAAGCCTAGTGTAAAACCCCCAAGCACTTCAGATCCTATCCAAGTATCCTTCGATCATGAAAGCCCCCATGAAATACTTAGGGAAGTTTTTGTAGAAGAGTTGGAGCCTGATAGAACAGTAAAATATGAACCTATTCCCTCTCACAAGAACTCTGTTACTCCTACCTCACAGATGCCTGCATCATCTTCCAAAGCTAATAGACCCTCTGCATCCATCCAAGGATCCAAGCCCTCCTCTGAAACATATGATCATACTCTATTTATTGAAAAATTACAACAAGAAAATGTTCAGTTGCTATAACAGTTGGAAGAGAGAGAAACTATCGATAGGCATCTCCACCACGTCAATGTGGTATTACAAGCAAAAGTGAATTATCTTCAACGATTGGTTGATCAAATGACCAATGAAAATCGTAGTCTTTGGGCACAATTGAAGCATTGTAAGAGGCAAAAGACAAAGTATTCACGACAAGAGGGAGAAGCTTCTAAATCTAATCCACCCCCTCCTTCGCGAGTCTACTTATGTTGGGTAATTCATTTTTGTTTGCAGTGGGACCTGCAAATTCTCAGGCTTGGGGGTAATGTTGGGATCGTATTTTGATTGTTTTGTTGTGATGGTTGAATCCTTTTTGCACCAATATTATATATGATATTGACCATTCTGAAGGAGTTTTCAAAGGATTTTATATCGATTCATCATGTATTTATACCAGGTATGTGTAATCAATGTTTTACGATGTTTTTGAGCTAACTTCAGTCCAGTTTGATGTTTTAAGGATCTAATACGTGATCTGTGTGTAACCCGGTGAATTTGTATTCCGAGCCTCCATATGGTACCTCATCCGACACTTCATCCAACACCCCATCTGGTACACGATCTGATACTTCGTCTGACACATGATCCAACACTTGGAGCACAGGCGAGTTGGCATTTCGTACATTGGCGGCCTATGATGGGAGAATCGACAACCTGGTGTTATAACCCTAAATTACACCAGACATGCACACCTGGCATCAGGCCATATAAATTTTTATCTTTTCCAATCCATCTCTAAACAATCTCTTCTAAAAACATTGTTTTGAAGGTATACATGCCCTACACCACTACTACCCACGTGCATATGCCTGTTGCACCGCTACAACTTGTGTATACTCACAGAATGTCACAAAAAAATGAAATTCGCATAGGATTCTGGTTTCCAGGCCATTACTTAACTGTTTGACTTCCCATAGACAGTCATCCTAGCTGTTACTATCTCCTTTGGCCTTTAAAAGAAGGGGTTGGGGTCCTCTGTGGAGAGAGAAGCATGAGAGCATAGAAAATCTACCCAGTTTCCATATTCCCCCTTTGCCTCAATATTCAACAACCATATTTTGAGTTGATTATTTGGTGCATTGTGAAGAGGAGCCCAGGAACAAGTTCGAGGAGTGGTGTCAATCTTATGTTAGTGACTTTTGTAATATCAATATAAAGAAGTACTTTTTCCGTCCCGCCAAATGACGTCTTAAAATTATATGATTTGTTTTCATTTCTTGTTTATGATGTCTAACCCACTAATCCATATGTAGAATGCATGTCTGTAGTTTCTTGTTTGTCTTTTGATGAATGCAGGTTAGCATTGGGAGGATATTTGTAGTCAGGAAACAAGTAAGTGCAAAGGGATCGACACCGGACACAGATTTTAAGGTATGGCTACCGGATTCCTATACCTTGTCTTTTATGTA
Source organism: Picea mariana (assembly GCA_032191745.1). Classification (NCBI taxonomy): domain Eukaryota; kingdom Viridiplantae; phylum Streptophyta; class Pinopsida; order Pinales; family Pinaceae; genus Picea; species Picea mariana. The sequence goes on from JASDQU011441214.1 coordinate 7,335, forward strand.
TGATTGTGGGAAAGTGTTGGGATAGTTGATAAAAAGTAGGAGACTTTAGATGGTTATCTCTTCCTACATTTTAGAAACCTGGTGTATTCCGTAGAGGGGTTTTCCCACTATATCAGAATTGGCGACCGTACTGGGGAAGCCTCTAAGGTCTTTAGGGATTTTTCTTTTTTTTTTGGGTGCTTTGAATCAGTTTCTTTACTTTTTTCTGAGTTTCTATGAGCTTCTGTGTCTTTGAGGGATGCTGGTCCTCCATACCAGTACTCCCTTCCTATGTTGGAATGTTTTTTTTTCATTTTTTTGAGAATTTACAAAGGTATACGCGGCTTGTAGTGGGCCTGCACGCATGTATACGTGCCCTAACTTTGAAAAGCCCGCATACATACACTGGCTGCTGAAGTGACAGTAGCGTGCCTGTGTTGAGAAGATATTTTGCAAAGAAGAGGCAATCATCCTCTTCCCTATCATAAGTCATACTTCTTAGGGGTCTTCTTGATCTATCCTTGGTCTCTGTTATCACAATCTGTAGCCTAGGTCTGACCTTAGCATAGCTTTCTTTTCATTAAAATATTTCTCATGTTTTCTTTAATAGGGTTTTTAGACAAGTTGGTGAGTTTGTTTGGATCTACTTGTTTGGTATGGCCAGTGACTCCCTACGAGCCGTGATTAGGCCTGAATTCATTTCTTGGTCTTGACTTGTCATTATTTTTCCCTTTTTTTCTTTGAAAGAAAAGAAAAGGATTTATTTTCAAATTTCTTATTTTGAAGAATAAAAGCGATAAAAAAAAAAAATATTTCAATTCTTTGTTTGGTAAAGTAGTTTAGGTTAGTTGCTTCATTTACCAAGGAAAAAAAAAAGTTTCTTAACTTCTTTAATTGAATTCTTAGGACATTAAGTAGCTCATAGTCGAGTGAAATCTTGTTTTGAATTTTTCTTTTCAAAGATCTAAGGAAAATAGTTACGAAAAGTTTGGTGAAAGAGTTTAAATTGGCAAATATTTATTTGTGAAGAATGTGTACTTTTGTTTCCAGTATCGTTTTATGCTCTTCTCTTTCGTCTCTTAAAAACATCACTGGTTTCACTTTCATTCCTTTTGACTTAAGATAGCCACTAAAATTAACACTTAATTAAAAATCATTACACTTTGTGTTTATAAGGTCTATCAATTTAGTCTAGGCTAGAGCCTTTATTTAGGATTGGAGAGGAAACTCTTGAAGGCTACAAAAACAAACATAAGAGTCTATGCTATGGAGTGATTAAAATTCCAGTAAATGTGAAAGTTATCCGGGACCACTATCTAACACAAGGGCTAAACATGAGGTCTCATGCAGAAAGGTGGTGGAGATAACCCCTCCAAAACTGGACCAAGCGTAGTGGGGAACACATATAGAGGGCTTATCTTTGGATTTCATTGATCTCATTTGCCACAGAGCTTCATGGGTCTCAAATCCATTCGAGGTCCTCAGTCATATTTCGGCACACTTTCTTTTGATACCCTTGATAGGTTTTGGGCTTGATACCCTGCTCATTGAAATCCACCCGACTATCGATTGTACCCGCCTGGTGACTATTCGCGTGCTGGCAACCTAGATGCCTTTATCTTACCGAATTACATAGGTGACTGTGGGGGTATACCACAGTACCTATAGCAGACATTGGGCCACTCTTTGCAGAGTATACTAAAGGGTTCTCTGTATTCAAGTTTCACTTGCACCAGTAAGTTTCTCTAGTGTTGGCTGGTGTACCTGTTCTTCCAATTAGCTAGTGATCTGCTTGGCTTATCTCAGAGGAGATTTTTCTAGAGTGTGATGTTTCTATAATAGAAATCCCTAGTGTGTCATTGATATTCTCACACAGTGGAGGATCAGGAGCTCCGTCGGTCGTGAAGTCTTTTTGGCCTACCGTTGGTTAATCTAGAGACACCCTTGCCACCGCTAAGGTGAAAACTCGAACAACAAGGGTCTTTTAAAGCGACTGGGTCACAAGAAACTGTACCCGACCCATCTCCAAGAGGAGAAAATTCGATTTCAGAGGAACCTTCCATTTTTTACCTTGGAGGGACAACTCTTAGTCCCTATAACCCTCTGATTGTTGAACTATCGGCTCCCATCATCGTATAGGTTAAACCTTATAAGCGTCAGGTAGTGTCACAAGCAATGATGGAAACTGTTAGAGACATTTCTTGCACAGGGATGTTTTCCTCTCTGATCTGAGGCCTCTGATGTAAACACATGGAGGTGGGATTTTGAAAGCTGGTCAGTTGAGATTTATTCAAAGGCCGCAGCCATAAACGTCAAGTGAGCCTGATCATGGACGCAAGAAGAAATGAAGGAGATCTAGACCGTCCGTCTGAGAAGGGATGTGTGGTAGGAGATCAGCGTCATCAGGAAAGTCCTGACAGGGAAGCACCCATCGGGGAACTTGAAGCCATCGGGATATTGAGAATCTTGGGGACGAGTAATTCGTGACATCGTGAATGCCGAAACTCCAATGGAGGGTTTGACTATGGTCACACAGAGACAGGTCATATGGATCAAGTTCCAACCGGTAGGGGCTAAATCATTGAGGTGGAGCTCATCGCAAATCGGGTATTGGAGTTTCGAGGAGAAAGCGCCCCTTGTTTTTTTCATTTTGAAATCCCGAACCCTGATTTCCCGATAGTGCTCAGGACAGGGCCCACGGTTCTACTACCCGATCATAAGAAAGGAGGTCTGAGAGAGGGGTGATTTCATTTTTATTTGGCCAAAGGTTCCAAATTAGTTCTCAGAAGGGGGGCACTGTACTCTGCCGACTCCAGCCCGATGAGTTTTGGATCCCGGTACCTGCTCAGAATAGATAAAGGAGAAAGAGGGTGGGTGAAGTCTTGCGTCACCCATTTATTGCAGAGTATGGAGGTCCCAGTTGAAATTTACCCAGGAGGGCCCCTTGTACCAGTTCTCTTCAGGAAAGTCACGCCGAGTACCCAACTCACCAGGGGAACCTGTACATTCCAGTTCAACATTCAAAGGGCTCAGCTACCCCCTGGCCTGAGCCATGCTGAATTAAAGGCAGCGTATGACAGAGAAATGCAGGCGAGATTTGATTGAGGTGACGCCATCCATTGAAAGTTTTGAGATGCCTCTGTTAGGCGGAAGGAGGGGAAGAGTATATGTAGGCATTTTTGCCATTTTGTAAGGATCAATGGTAGAGCAGAGCTCCCTACTGTAAAGTTTAACAGACATCCTAGTTTGTTGGATATGCATCTGTATTTGAGATATCTTGTCTATGACAGATAGTTTTTCTCGCTCCATCTAATTTTGTCTCATGATTAGAGAGTTCGTGATTGACTGAATCGCGCGAACCATTGCAGTTCTGTTATGTAAATGATTTGTCGTTGCATTATTGTATTCTTTGGTTTTCTGTATTTAAGTGTAAGAAGACCTTGCATTTGAATGCCTTCTTCTACAGTCTATTAGGAACCTACCATTTGTAACAGACCTTCGCACTCCTTCCATATAAGTCTTCTATCTTCTCACCCTTTACTACACTCACTGTCTGAAGTTTATAAAGACCTCGCTCACCTATGCATGTCTGGCCTAGTTTGGAGTTGGCTTCCTTTCGGTCACCCCATCTATAAACAACCGTGACATAAACTGATGGGCATCGGGCTCTGCTCCTGATAGCAATCCAGGAGTGACTTTCAGCGCTAACATTTATGGCGTCGTTGCCGGGGACGAAGTTGAATATTTTCCCCGGGATTGAACGACAACGATTAGCTGATTCTGAAGGTGCATCAGAGATTAGAACTATTGAGATTGCTGATGTGCACCTGGCGACTCCATTGTGACAACTTCGCTGGGGAGAACCTGCTCTATCAATTGTGTCTTTCATAGGCAGACATACGCGGTCTCATCCACAGCTACCCCTAGCTACACCTGAAACCGATCCAGAGGTGGTTCTCAGAAAGGGAAAGGCCCCTGAAGAGGAAGCTTCCACCGCTGAAGCAGGTAATCTGCCATCTCCTTCTATTAGAACTCCGTTTCCTCCCCCTCAGTTTCTTGATAGACCTCCTTCACAAGTTTCCCGTTTCCTGAATTTTGGGAGTGTTCCTGCTGAGTTTTCCCCTCCTGGTCTGGGATTGGAGGGAGAAATCCTCGTCACTCCCCTCTCCTCTGAAGCTGTACCTTGGCGTAGACTCACGACCACATAAGATTTCCCCACTCCTACACAAGGAGGAGCACCTGCTGACTTAAGCTCAGTAGCTTGTTCCTTGAATCACCTCTTGTTCCCCACCCCACTACAAGATTCATTCCCGGTAGCCCCTTCGTGAACTCCTTCTCCTCCAAATTCTCCTCCACCTAATATTCCTATGGCTAGAGAAAATCCCCCAATGAACGAAATAGAGGTCATCATAGCCTCTAGATACGCTCCCCTCGTGCTTCCACAACCTCTCAATAACCTCCCAGCAGAAGGGTACCTTAAGCAGCTTCCCAAGTTTACAGGCGAGGGGGACATAACTATTGAAGAGCAACTAGCAGCCTTTTACACTTTCACAGATGATAATGTTATCATGCACACAGACGTATGGATGAGGATTTTTGTCCATAGTCTCCAAGGAGAGGCCAGAAAATGGTTCAGGGCCCTGCCTCCTGGATATATTGATGGGATCAGAGCTCTAGATAATGCCTTTTTGAGACAGCGGGGAGATAAAAAAGACTTCATGTATTACATGGCAGAGTTTGGGTCGTTGAAGAGAAAGGAAGGAGAGTCTGTTTCTGACTTCTCCAAGAGATTTAATAAAATGTACAACAGAATCCATGCTGAGATAAAACCCTCTGAATCCTCTGCAATGATCACTTATTCTAGCGCCTTTGATCCTGATTTTTGCCTACTACTAAGGGAGAGAAGAGATGCTACGCTGGCACACATGCAAGACGCAGTCGTGGAGGTAGAATACAACATATTGGCTATCAACCGACTCAGGAATGCTGACGATAGAAATACCTCCAAGAACAAGCTTGAAGCTTCCTCATCCATTTCTTCTCCCCTGCCCTATCAGACAGATGAGACAGCTAGAATGCTAAAATCACTTACTGCCAAGGTAGAAAAATTGGAATTAGAAGGGAAGCCCATGTACAGAAATCTCCAAAACAATGAAAATAGAGGTTTCAAGTGACCGGTTAATAATATGCCTCAGGTTTTCCCGAGGGAACAAAGGGGAAAGGATAGAGAAGACCAAAGGGTTCAAGCCCCCCTCCAAAATAACCTAGTTGATCATGAGGAGAGAGAGGAGATAAACGAGTTTGGCTCTGAAATTCACTGTATTGAGGAAGCTCCCCCTTTTCCTCATTTGACGCAGTTCACGTATGAAGAATCACTGATGAGTGCTCAAATTCATGAGTTGGGGAAAGAAAAAAGGGTTGGTCACACTTCTAACAGGTATAATCTCAGATCGAGAAGGAAAGAAGGAGACCTCGACAGCTCAGACCAGCCCCTCATAGCAAAGAGGTCTACTAAAACTGTCGCAGCCGCAGCCAAAGAAGAGAAGACTCAGAGTGCTTCGTCAGTAGCCAAAGAACCTGTCGCTGAGGTAAGAGAATCTCCCAGACCTACCCCCTCATTCAATTTTGAGCATGAGATTCAGAAGATTAAGATTCCTATACCTCTCTCTGACCTAGTTAAAAATGACGACTTCAAAAGGTCCCTCTCCAAGTTGCTACAATCAGACCCCCCCAACCTCCCTCTGACTCAATAAACCTTCAAGATGAAAAGCCTGCAGTCGTCTTAGGGCCCATGGTAGAAGACAAAGATGATTCATCCCCTCCCTTTTACACATCCCTAAATATACATGATAAAGTGCTTCATAACTGCCTGATGGACTCAGAAGCTTCCCATAACCTTATGTCCAAAATAGTGATGGAAGAGCTGGGATTAGAAGTGACCAGAGCCTACCATGATTTATACTCTTTTGATTCAAGGAGGGTGCAATGTCTGGGAGTCATCAAGGACCTGGTGGTTTCTCTGTTTCAACTGCCCATGAAGAGTGTGGTCATGGATATTGTGGTAGCCGACATTCCCCCCAAATTTGGTATGTTGTTGTCTAGATCATGGATCAAAAAATTGGGAGGGACACTACAGATGGATCTCACGTATGCTACCATTCCGGTCTTTGGAGGGGAATAAAGGAGATTATACAAAGAAGCCCAGCTAGCCTATATTGTTAGTGATGAAGCAGATCCTACCAATCACCCCATCTTTGCACTTGACACCGACTTGGGGTCTAGTTTACTGCAGCTCACCGATGCCCCTGAAAGATCTTTACTAATTAGAAAACACCCTAGCCCTGATCACCCGATTTCCCCCCAAAACTCCTCTGTGTGGAAGATGTTTTTTGACGGAGCTTCTTCTAGCGAAGGAGCTGGCGCTGGAGTGGTTTTCATATCACCTTGTCAAGAAGTCATATCTCTGTCATACAAGCTGGAATTCGAAGTCACCAACAACGTGGTAGAGTATGAAGCTCTTTTTCTAGGCATGAGAGCCGCAAAGGAAATGGGAATTGAAGAGATAACAATATTCGGAGATGCTGAGTTGATTATTCATCAGATAAGAAATGCTTATCGTGCCCATAATCCCCGACTCAGAAATTATCAGAATGAAGTATGGGACCTTATTGATAATTTCTTCTTGGCTTTTAACATTTCTTTCATTCCGAGGGAAGAGAATACTTTGGCTGATTCTTTAGCTGTCTCAGCCAGTTTTCTCAAATTCCCTCTGCCACCTATGGTAAAAAATGATGGTGATATAAGATATAGGCCCTCGATTTCAGAAAATGTCAAGCATTGGAAGGTGTTCGAGGATGATTCTGAACTCGAAAGGTTTCTCCAATCAGTGGATGGATTTTTTGCGTTGCATATTGACCAAGATCCTGATTTGGAAGGTGACCCTCGTCCCGAGGAGTTGTTAAATAAAATTGCTAATCATCAGATCATTTAGCTGCCCGGTAATCACATTCCGAGAGGACTTGTTCCTTTAGAGAGATTTTTCGATGGGAATGATGTGCTAGTAAAGGGCAGGGTCTCAAATGAAGATGTTGAGACAACCAAATGCAACATTGGCACACCAGAGGAGCCCAAGTTTGTCAAATTGTCAAGTAGTTTGACTAGAGAACAGAAGGCCGAGTACACACAATTGCTCAAAGAGTTCGCCGATGTGTTTGCATGGACATACGAAGACCTCAAGACATATGACACATCTGTCATTGAGCACAAGATCCTGTTGAAGGAAGAAGCTAGGCCTTTCAGGTAGAAGCTAAGACAGATAAACCCCATGTTGCTTCCCGTCATGGAGAAGGAAGTTAAAAAGTTGTTGGATGCACGAATCATTGTCCCCTTGATATATTCTGAATGGGTGGCCAATTTGGTCCAAGTAAGAAAGAAGAGTGGAGAAATCAGACTTTGTGTTGATTTCAGGAATCTCAACAAAAGCTCAAAGAAAGACAACTACCCCCTACCTAAGATGGAACACATACTACAGAGGGTAATTGGTGCCTCCAGGATATCCATGGTTGATGGGTTTTCAGGGTATAATCAAATATCAGTCATGCCTAAGGATAGGGAGAAGACAGCCTTCACCACTCCTTGGGGCATGTTCATGTATGCCAAAATTCCATTTGGGTTGATGAATGTAGGGGCAATGTTTCAGCGGGCCATGGATATAGCCTTCATCAGGGAAAAGGAATAGTTCGTAGTGATCTATCTGGATGATATCATGGTCTTCTCCAGGATAGAAAAGGAGCACTGCTGTCATCTGAAGAAAGTCTTCTTGAAGTGTCGAACGTTTGGCCTATCCCTGAACCCCAAGAAATATTTGTTTTCTATGCAGGAAGGGAAGTTATTGGGACATATAGTATCGGTAGCAGGGGTGAGAATTGATCCCAGTAGGGTGGAGCCCATTCAAGCCTTGTCACTTCCGAGGTCTAAAAAGGAGGTTCAGGCCTTTTTGGGGAGAATTAATTTTCTAAGAAGGTTTGTCTCAAATTTTGCCAAGCTAGTGAAACACATCATGGCCATGCTCAGGAAGGGAAACGAAGTGAAATGGACCGCTGAGCCCAAGACCTCTTTTGACCAAATAAAAAGGGCATTGACTGAGGTGCCTGTGCTCATCAGTCCTGACTATTCCAAAGAGTTCATGATTTTCTCCTTTGCTTCTTTTGATACAGTGGCAACGGTCTTATTGCAGAGAAATGTGGAAGGACGAGAATAGCCCATTGCCTTCTTCAGCAAGGCATTGAGAGATGCAGAACTCCGGTACGAGATCATGGAGAAACAGGCTTATGCCTTGGTGAAAGCCCTCAAATCTTTCAGAGTCTACGTTTTGCATTTGAAAGTGACAACATACGTTCCTTCAGCTTCCGTAAAGGACATTCTTGTACAGCGAGACATAGATGGGAGAAGAGGCAAATGGATAGCAAAAATTTTGGAATTTGACTTGGAAATAAAGCCCACCAAGCTGGTTAAGGGGCAAGACCTAGCCAAGCTACTGGCTGAATCTAATTGTGAAGACTTGGGAGTCAATTTCCTCAACATTTGCTCAGGAACTCAACAAACTGAGCTACCTAGCCAATTCCTTCAAGATGGCTTATCGCTGGTAAGTTGTGTCTGGTATCGTGATATTCTTTACTTCCTGCGGGAATTGAAGCCTCCGGATGGAATGGGGAAAAGCAGGGCAAGAGCTTTAAAGCTCAAGGCGGTCAGGTATTGTCTCATTGAGAAATTTTTGTACTGGAGAGATCCTTTGGGGATGCTGCTGAGATGTTTGAACCCACCCGAAGCCCAGAAGTTTATGTTTGATTTCCATAAAGGCCTTTGTGGGGGGCATCATTTCTGGAAAACCACAGCTCATAAGATCTTCAGGGTTGGATATTACTGGCCTACTTTATTCGCCGATGTTTGCAGGGAGGTCAGAGCTTGCACCAAATGTCAAGAGTTCTCAGGGAAGAAACAACTCAAATCGCTGCCATTGAAACCTATAGTAGCTTCGACACCTTTTCAGCAGTGGGGGTTAGACTTCATCAGAGAGATTCATCCTCCCTCAAGTGGTCATCATAGATGGATCCTGACTGCAACAGATTATTTCACCAAGTGGATAGAAGCTGTCCCCACTAGAAGCGCATCACACAAAGTAATTATCAGCTTCCTGGAGGATATCATAGCCCGGTTTGGCTGTCCCAGCAGAATCATCACCGATAATGCTTCTTCTTTCAAATATGAACCTTTAATTAAGTTCTGTGAGCAGTTCCAGATATCTCTAGTTCACTCCACCCCCTACTATCCCCAGGGAAATGGTTTAGCGGAATCCTCTAACAAAAGCCTGATAAAGATCATCAAAATACTATTAGAGGATAACAAAAGAGCCCGGGATTCAAAGTTAAAGTTTACTCTGTGGGATGATCATGTCACAACAAAGAATTCTTTGGGCACTTCGCCGTTTCAACTAGTCTATGGCGTAGAGGCGGTTTTCCCTACTCAGCTCGCCTTACCTGTGGAAAAGTTCTTTCAAGACTACGAGGGAGAACTAGATCATATGATCGGGAGAATTCATCAGATAGTGGAAGTGCAGCAGGTCAGAGAACAAGTGAGGGATGCAGCCTATAGTCATCAATAGAAGGTCAAGCAGGCTTTTGACAGAAAGGTCACGAAAAAGGAGTTCGAGGTCAGGGACTTGGTATTTAAGTGGGACGCACCCAGACAGGATAAAGGCAAGCACAGCAAGTCCGACGCCCTCTCGATCGGCCCCTTTAAAATCTCTGAGATTTTCTCCAACAACACATATAGGTTGCAGGATCTAGAGGGTGAAGAAGTTTTCAACAGCCCAGTGAATGGGCATTTTCTAAAAAAGTGTTTTATTTGAGCCTTAGACGGCTCCTCTATTTGTAAATATTGTCTTTTGGTTCTGGTTTAGTTTCTTTTTGTATGTTTTCGGCCTAATAAGTGACTCCATAGCCCAATAGCAAGGCACTGAAGCTATGAAAGGATTTCTTAGAGAATCGCGGGGATGACTCTATCCCCCGTGGAGCCTAATGTTAGCGACATTTCTTGCACAGGGATGTTTTCCTCTCCGATTTGAGGCCTCTGATGTAAACACATGCAGGTGGGATTTTGAAATCCAGTCAAGTGAGATTTATTCAAAGGCCGCAGCCATAAACGTCAAGTGAGCCTGATCATGGATGCAAGAAGCAGCGAAGGAGATCTAGACCATCCGTTTGAGAAGGGACGTGTGGCAGGAGATCGGTGTCATCGGGAAAGTCCCGACAGGGAAGCGCCCATTGGGGAACTTGAATCCATCAGGATATCGGGAATCTTGGGGATGAGTAATTCATGACATCGTGAATGCCGAAACTCCGATGGAGGGTTTGACTATGGTCACACGAAGACAGGTCATATGGATCAGGTTCTAACCGGTAGGGGCTAACTCATTGAGGTGGAGCTCATCGCAAATCGGGTATCGGAGTTTCAAGGAGCAAGCGCCCCTTGTTTTTTGCATTTTAAAATCCTGAACCCTGATTTCCCGATAGCGCTCAGGACTGGGCCCACGGTTCTGTCGCCCGTTCATAAGAAAGGAGGTCTGAGAGAGGGGCACTTTCATTTTTATTTGGCCAAAGGTTCCGAATTAGTTCTCAGAAGGGGGGCACTGTACTCTGCTGACTCTAGCCCGATGAGTTTTGGATCCCGGTACCTGCTTAGAATGGATAAAGGAGAAAGAGGGTGGGTGAAGTCTCGCGTCACCCATTTATTGCAGAGTATGGAGGTCCCGGTTGAAATTTACCTAGGAGGGCCCCTTGTACCAGTTCTCTTCAGGAAAGTCACGCCGAGTCTCCAACTCACCAGGGGAACTTGTACACGCCAGTTCAACATTCAAAGGGATCAGCTACCCCCTGGCGCGAGCCATGCTAAATTGAAGGCAGCGTATGACAGAGAAATGCAGGCGAGATTTGATTGAGGCAACGCCATCCATTGAAATTTTTGAGACGCCTCTGCTGGGCGGAAGGAGGGGAAGAGTATATGTAGGCATTTTTGCCATTTTGTAAGCATCGATGGTAGAGCAGAGCTCCCTACTGTAAAGTTTAACAGACATCCTAGTTTGTTGGATATGCATCTGTATTTGAGATATCTTGTCTATGACAGACAGTTTTTCTCGCTCCATCTAATTTCGTCTCATGCTTAGAGTGTTCGTGATTGACTGCATCGCGCGAACCATTGCAGTTCTGTTATGATAAATGATTTGTCGTTGCATTATTGTATTCTCTGGTTTTCTGTATTTAAGTGTAAGAAGACCTTGCATTTGAATGCCTTCTTCTGCAGTCTGTTAGGAACCTGCCATTTGTAACAGACCTCTTCACTCCTTCCATATAAGTCTTCTATCTGCTCACCCTTTACTACACTCACTGTCTGAAGTTTATAAAGACCTCGCTCACCTATGCATGCCTGGCCTAGTTTGGAGTTGGATGATATCATTTTGAGTTGGCTTCCTTTCGGTCACCCCATCTATAAACAATCGTGACATAAACTGATGGGCATCGGGCTCTGCTCCTGATAGCAATCCAGGAGTGACTTCCGGCGCTAACAGAAACAAATGTTGCAACTTCTTCAGGGAATACTCATATTTCCTCCACGTCTGTCACTACAAGGGGTGTTCTTCCTCTAAACCAACTATCATTGGTCAGGGCCACTATGGTCTTAAATGCATCTACCTCAGGCAATGGTCTGATTCTGTCTATGGAAGCAATCACTACTCCTTTTACCCAGAATGTGATAGGCCCTCTGTTCTCATATGGGATGCCTAGCTTTGATACAAACTCCATCCTTTCCTACTCAACTATACAAAATTTAGGTCTGGGGGTAGGGAGCTCGAATGCTCCTCTGCAAGGATCCATGGGGGGCACTTTAGCTCCCTATAATTCCTTCCCTTATGGAGGGGGTCATATACCGCCTTTGTCCCCTTCGTTCGACAGTGTTCACCGGAATTCCGCCGGGCCAAACGCAAACTATAGTTCATTTGGAGAAGGTAGTCAAGGAATTCCTTCTTATAGCATGTTGGTTGGTTCGACACCATTCTCTTTGTTCGACGCATTTGGTAACAATTCTTTCTTGTCAGCTGTCGTCTTGGCCGGGGAAACCCTAGTTATCGACAACAAAATCCTGTACAGGGTATTATTCCTACACAGGGGGAAAATTTATGAATTCATTCCTAACAAGGACCTTGGAATCCATGGTAGGGATTAGTCCCCTTGTCAAGGTTGCTAACCGGGGGCAACCCCTTCCATAGCCAATGGAACCCCTGTCAAGACTCAACGCCTATGCCCATCGGATCGACAGGGGGCAACCCTTCTCAAAATCCTTGGAATGCGACACAAGCCCAACCGTCTGCGTCCTATTATGGGATTCAACTGATGACATCTCAACACATGCAGAATCCATACGTTGGTCATGACCATGGTTTTTACCAGAACCTTGTCCAGCAACCTAACTTTTCCTGGCAACCTGGTGCCAGCCAAACTCCAGGCTCCTTTTTCCCTGGTTACAACCAACAACCCAAAATTCCATTTTTGGCAACCTTGCATTTGCCAAACTTGTCAAGGTTATTAAATGACCCTATGTATCACGATCCGTGTTGGCCTCCTATGCCGACCAAGTTGCCTTCGGACATTCCAAAGTTTGAAGCTAAGCCTAATGAAGATCCAGGTGATCATGTGACTACCATCCATCTTGGTGCTCATCCAACTCATTGAGAGACGACTCCATACAGTTGCATTTGTTTCAACGCACTCTCATCGGGAGTGCTACGAAATGGTACATTGAGCTCAACCGCTCGAGATACTCTTCCTTCAGTGAATTGGCTATGGCTTTCTTAAACCATTTTCAATTACCTATGAGATACGTTGTCGGCATTGAATTGTATCCAATTTTGAGCAGACAAAGGCAAACCATATCTCCGATCACATCCAAGAATGGAGACATTGAAAGAGTTTGATAAAAGTATCAGTCCCACCAGCATTCCTGCTTGAGTGGTTCCTTAAGTATTTGGTACCTCAACTATCCAAATACATCGCAACGTCGGGGGTCTTTTCAGAAGAAGATGTGATCATGAGAGCTCAACAACTAGAGATGATTTAATCTCGGTCTGGTTTACTTTATGAAATTTTGCCCGATGCACCACGTTCAATACTTGACAAGACCAGACATAGATCCAGAACATGCCGATGGTATTGTTGGTTCAACACAAATGAATTTGACTGATCAGATGTCAAATCAATTACAACAATTGTCAATACAAAAGACAACGTCCAACCAGACCATTGGTTTAGCTGATCCCCCTACCCAGAAGTTGTATGTACAAAGTGTGCAATTGATGAACCCAAAGGCCACACAACAGCCTGACAAAAAGAAAAAACAGAGAAAGAAGGGTAAGGGGGATAAGAAACTTACCAATAACGCTGACGAGGGGCAACACAGAAAAGAATAAGTCAAAGTATCCCTATAATCTCTGCAAGGAATACCATTTGAATCACCAATGCCTTCGGCTTGCAGAGGCCCAGAAGTTATTGGCACAACAACAACCTCTTGTGTTAACGAACCCATTTCCACCTGGGAAAAATTTAGCTCAAGCCTCTTTGAGCGCAGATGGGGCCAGTCACCCCCTCCATCTGCAAGTAATCCATTTTTCACGAATGTGTATATGATGAAAGGTGATTCCTATATATCAACTAGAGCGCATGACTACAGAATGCCAAACACTACTAAGAAGGGTAAAGAAGAAAAAAACCCACCTCTTCCTCTCTAGATTTAGAATACGTTGGGTGAAACAATGACATGCATCCCAAGAGGTGTGTTCAAGAAAGCTTCTCACAATCCAAATGCAAGAGCCGCCCATAACTACTCTGTGGTGGAGGATTTGTCTCAAACCCCTTGTGCAATGTCCTCTTTGGAGGTCCTCTAGAGCTGCCCTTCCTAGAGAAAGGCTCTGTTAACTGCCTTAGGATCTGCTGAGACTTGTAATCCGGGAATGATCATGCTTGATACGCCCGACTTAAAACCTCATCTCCCCTACCATGTGGAATTTCAGATAGTAGTGGATTATACCACGAAAAATTTTACTCGGAACATTTTTCGCATGGTGATGGATGAGGGTGCCTCGACATGCGTGATGTCATTGGTGTGTTGGAAGTCCATTGGCCAACCTATTTTGTCTCTATCACCTACTCTTCTTACCTCTTTCGACGGTCATTCATTTCGACCACATGGAATCATCCCCTCTTTCCAAGTGCAGTTAGGGGGAAAGATCGTGTGCGTCAAGGTGGAAGTGGTCGATGTGTCTCTCAACTACAATATCTTGTTAGGAAGGAGTTGGACCTATGCTATGAAAGAAGTGGTCATGACATTTTTTTGGGTCTTGTTGTTTCCACACGAGGGTCGGATCGTGTCCATTGATCAGTTGTCTTTCTCCCATCCTGAATCGTCACCAGGGGCATCCACGGTCTTGATGATTGATAACCCTTAGTATGACATCGTCAATGTAGGGGTTGGTTTGTGCCCACCTTTGATGGGTACTTTCAATTACCCACCTCTAACCGGCAATGTCAACTACATATCAACGTCTCCCGACCAGTCTAGGTTTCAAATTTTCCAAGTCTCGTCATTTCGTACGACTTACTTTGAAGATCCATGGACTCTTCCTTCCCCATCAACCATGATGGAAGGGATAGGGCACCATGTCATGGCCACGCCTTTTTCTGCAATAGAGGTTGTGTACTCTGTAGTCCAGCAAGCTTCTGTCGACCCCGATCTGACTCCCACATAGGAGTTAGATCCAGTTCTCGAGCCTATTTGGGCTCAAGGTTCCCTCGCTGATACTGATTCTTTAGACTTAGTCTTGCCTCTGATGAGGCGATTATCGAGGCAATGACTAGTCCGGACAGACCTTGGCATGATCTTCATCACAGATCTTATTTCCTCCCAGAGTTAAGAAGAATTGAAGCGGGTGAATTTACTTTGACTATGACTAGAGATAGGTATTGTCCTATCAATCCTTTGGCTACGCACGCAATTTACGCTGAAGAAAATATGGAAACCATCGCTGAAATGATACTTATTGATATCTCTAGAACTCGTGGCATCATGGAGAATGTCTTCGTCAGAGCAGACTGCTCCTCCGAGGAGATTCAAATATACACAGATTTATTTAAAGAGTTATGCGACATGTTTTTATGGTCTTACGAGGAAATTCTAGGCATATATCCATGAATCGTCAAACATGAGATCACAACATATCCTGACGCTAAGATGGTCCAGCAAAAGCTTCGTCCAACCAATCCTAAGAAAGAAGCATCTATTAAGGCTGAAGTAGAGAAACTGCTCAAAGTCGGTTTCATCTACCCCATCCAATTGACTCAATGGGTGTCAAATCTCATTCTAGTCGACAAAAAATAGGATACGATTCCCACATGTACAAACTTTCGTGACTTGAACAAGGCTTGTCTAAAGGATAATTTCCCCACACCATTTATTGACCAGATAGTCGATGAATGCGCAGGTTGCGAGGCCTTTTCATTCATGGATGGTTTTTCGCAATATAATTAAATACAGATTAAACCCGAAGACCAACACAAAACTTCTTTCATATGCCCATGGGGCACATTCGCTTATCGGAAGATGCCTTTTGGTCTGAAAAATGATGGAGCTACTTTTTAGCCAACCATGTCTTTTTCTTTCCATGATCTCAAACACATAGTCAAGGCTTATCTTGATGATTTAACATCATGATCTCGTAAGAGATATGATCATCCCACACACCTCCAACTTATCTTTCAGCAATTTTTCTACTACCGGATCCGCTTGAATCCAAACAAGTGCAGTTTTTGCGTCACATCAGGTCATCTTCTAGGCTTCATAGTTTCGAAAACAGGGATCATGGTCGATCCTCTCAAGGTTGAGGTGATAGTTCAGTTGCCTCCCCCGCACACAATCCTTTAGCTTCAGAGTTTATAGGGAAAAGCAAACTTTTTACGGCGTTTCATTGCAAACTATCTCGAGATCATAAAGGGTTTTATGCAATTACTAAAGAAGGACGTTCATTTTTATTGGGACGAAGCCGCTCAATGCTCTTTCGAAGAGTTGAAACATGCCCTCACATCTACCGCTCTGCTTCGACCACCTAATTATAATAAATATTTCTTATTATACTTGGTCGTTGAGGATGTTATAACCCTATAATTCATAGGATCATCTGTTGACTGGAAATTTT
>JASDQU011441218.1:9771-23664 GCA_032191745.1 Picea mariana
TATTTTGTGAATGCAATTCTATTTGTGTGTGAGTGAAACAGTTTCATAGTTTAATTATAAAAGAAGTTAGTATAATTCATTTCTATTGCATTTCAGTCATACATTTGATAATGTGCAATATAGATTTGTGATAATTATGTAGATGTTCATAATTTCCGAGTGAGCATTTATTATTCTAAGTGTGTGTGAACAATCATTTGCTAAGTTGTGTGCTTAACCATTTGTTTCCATTTTGCAAGTACAAGAACAGTTAAGATCCCATGATTCACCCTACATGGACCATCAAATGGAGAATCTTAATACACCTAGTGTTCCCTATGTAGGGATAAATAGTTTCTTCTAGAATTGATTAAGTTATGAGTGATTTCCTTTTGAATACTGGGTGTAGAAAATTGATTATAGTTTACTGTTTTGATTGCTACAGGAGACAAGATTTCCAAATTCATCTCTTTAATTCATGAGCCCAGAATGAATAGACTTGCTCCTTAAGATAGAATCCTTTGATTGTTTTGCTTGAGAAGTTTTATTATCTATTTTCTTTGCTAAGTTTGAAGTTGTGTGAAGCATTTGGATATCCTAAAACAGAGTGTTAATTGTTGATTAGTTTAGTTGCTACAAGGGGATAGATGCAAAGTCCATTTCATGAGCCTTTGAATGGATAGATTCATTACCTAAGAAAAAACCTTTAGATCACATGCTTGTTGGATTATGTTTATGAGTTTTGTTTTCTGATATTTATCTTGTGCGAGGAAGATAGATTAAAAAGTTGTAAAATAGAGTATTGGTATTGATTGTTTCTTCTTTATGCTATACTCATCAGACATAGGAACCTATCTGTTATCGGCACATATAGTGTATCAACTCTATTGATTACGAATCCCTAATAGACATTTAAATGAGTGTAAGATATATATTGAACATATTTGTACACCAACATTTTGGCGTCGTTATCGGGGAGTTGTAAATGGTAATAGGTAGCATTTGAATTTAATGATTTTGGATTGGTTTTATGGATGACCTAAGGGCGAAGAGAAGATGGTAAAACGAGAGGTAATAACCTACACATCCACTTTCGTGAGGTTTCTCCAAAGTTAGGTTGTCTTCTCTCTTTTATGCAGAAGTGTGTTTCTCCTTATTTTATGCAAAAGTGTGTTTTTATTTATGCAAATTTAGTTTTAATTTATTATAAGCTAACTTGTTTGAACCGATAACCTGGTGACAATAGGGTCCCGGTAACACAAGGATTTCAAGTTTGGTGTGTTTTTCTTTTGCAAAAGTTTAAAAATACATATCTTTGATGATAAATCAAGTTTGGGGTGTTGTAAGAACCCCCCCAGTACTAATTTGTGTTGCGAGACAGGGATCATCAACCAGCTGGAGTAATTCAAGGATGATCAAGAGATTGAAGAATGTTCCTCCAAGAACTTTCTCGCATTCTAGCAGCAACTGGGATATCCACCTCTCAGGAAGAACATATCCTGAAAGTAGCCAAGAATTTAGTTGTCTCTCCACAAGAAGATTTAGAAGTCCCTTCAGATTTCTATTGTCAATTTGTTGCGGAGACTCAAGAATCATGGATAGAATGCAATGGAGAGCAACCATTAGAACCTAATATTGAGGATTTCTTAGCATGCCTCTCAGTAGATCCTATATGTACCTTAGAGACCAATCATCTTGAAGAAAATACTCTACGTGGAATGAAAAAGGAGGACATGTTGTGTGACCTAAACAAATAAGGGAAACAAGAATATCTTGATCTTATTGAAAGATGGTTCCAATTAGTTGTCAGGTCACACTACTCTGTTAATTTTCATTATTGTTTGATCTCATCATTAAAGAAAATGGTCCTTCATACTCCGGTATGCATTAAAATTTATCTTTTAAACCCGAGTATGGATATATTTATAACCTTGTTACGCACATGGCTTCATTGGAAATTTTCATATACTTGAAAAAAGTCTTTCTCTTTTATCAAGTAGGGTAGGACAATGAATAAATAGTTTCATATAGTTAGTGGTTCAATTTAAAATACAGTGCAACAGTTCTTTTTTTGTTTTCCGAATAAGACAGTTGACAAGGAAGCTTGTTGGAAAGAAGGAGGTCATTATTCCCATGCCCTATCTTTGTTCTTATAGCAGGTTGCTTGCTAACAAACATCTCAAAGGCAACAGCAGGATTTTTTTTTTGGTACCAGGACTGCATACAAGCAATATATCAATAGTGTCCTAGTAGCCTGGATGGATTCTTCAAATCCGGTCATGCACACTCAGATTTTCCAGATGGTCTTCAAAGCTCAATTTTATGCAAAAATAACTCAGAATTTAGATATGTAAGTATCAACTACAAGGGTGACTTGAGGTAATCACTTTTCTAATCCTTGTGATTTATTGAAAATGAAGGAAATTTATCATAAAGACAACATTTCAAGCTTGTTATTCTACCATTTGTCCCTGCCTCTTATTTTCGTAATCCCACTTATAACCCCACATGTGTCCCTTTTGTTTTTAAATTTTCTTCCATAAAACCCTTAACCATTCTATCATTTTCTCAACTGATGGTTGTGAAGTGTTGAAAACATGCACCCTTCTCTCTGCTATGAAAACTTGTAAGTTGTGTGTGAAGGGCTATAGGGGCAAGATCAACAATAGAGCAGGCATGTTAATCTTTCAGGCTCAAAGGAAATTGTTCAGTATGCATATATGGGATCAAGTGTCCTGTCCATTTTGCAGATAATAATGAAAATCCTAGAGAAATTGACTTACTTTTGGAACATCATATAGTGCAGTTATAGTCTATTGATTTGCAGTAGCAATACATACATTTTGGGATCCCACTTGCAACCTCATAAATCCATTTTTTTGTAATATTGTCATCAACCATGAATTGGAAACAGAGTTTCCAAGATAGTTGTTTCTCAAATGTTGGAACTGTTCGGTAAATTCCTTTCTGTGTGCCTATGTGATTTTGGATATCATCTTGAGATATGGTAAGAGCACTTGCACAACATCCCATACACTATTTCTAGAACCCCGATCATTGGATGCTGAATTTTGAGAAGAAGTTTTTGATAGAGAGCTACAACAAGTATGAGATGATCTCCAAGAAGATATGTGAGTGGAGGAGAAGTTATGACCCTTGTTGTTATTGTGGGGGGATTTAAGTTGAAATTTCATTCAATGTTTTCTTTTGAATGATTGTTATTATTTTTCACTTATTGCATTTGGTTTGATCAATTGATGAATGTATGTTGAGGATCAACAACATGTATTTGTAGTGATCTTCTAAATATCATTGATGGAGTTGCTAATGAATCTCTTCGAGATCACTACATGGAAAATAGAAGACTTGAAATCGTGATTCGATCTAGGAACAATAGTGCACATGTTAGCAAACATTGGTAGGAACCATGGAGTAAGTTCTTCAAGCTGCATTCCATCATTCAAGTCAATTTGTAGAGGCATAGGCAATGGAAAAATTACTGGAATTCCTCCCTTATGAAGAAATAACACCAAGTACTTATCAAACATATCCATATCCTCAATTGTGACATTTCCAGCCACGTGGACCACACTCTACCATTTATTTGAGGCTATATTACCAACACTATGTACATCAAGGCAATTGATTAGGGGCATTGGTTAGAATGTAGAAGAAACCATAATGATGTTCCACAAACTATTGCACACCAGACTCCCTTTCTTGTATCCTTTGTAGCCCAGCTCTAATATTAGCTTAATGCATCAAATAGACCTCTGATGATATTCTTGAATTCCGACACAGACCCACATGAACATAACCAAGTTGTTCTGTAATCTCATTCCAATCAAGAAAAACTTCATCCCTGTAACAACTCCTAAGATAATAATGGAATGATGCGACTAAACCAGGTTGTCTTTCCACTCTCCTACATAGAACTAGATATTCCTTTCCTTCAGGAATGTGCTGGTAATATAACCAGGTACCCAATGCTCTGGGGGAGTCAAGATCTCTAGAGGCATCATGGACTGCATCTCAGCATGCAATTGTTGTTGTAGTTCTATGGTGTTTGCCATGAAAGCTTCAGTGTAACTATTTTCGCCTTGAAAATGGAAAGTGAGAGCAGGTTCTTGGAGGTTGGACATCCATTGATAAGGATCGTACCATGTCCTCCCATGTGCAGAGATGGAAACTGGGGTCTTCCTGGTCACTGGAGCTTTGAGGACATTAGAGTCTTGGTGAACAAATGGTGTTAGTTTTTTAATTTTGCACAAAGGCAATGGAAAAGGACAAGATGGGGTCAAGAAGAAAGGATATCGAGAGTGGTGGATCAGACGCCTTTAAAATTTTCTAATTCTCATGTGCATTGTTTCATTCTGAATTCATCATTATATTTAGGAATTAGTTTGAGTTATTACAGTAGTTTGGTGTCGCTGTGGGTTTAAATTTCATTTACTTTGGGAATTTTCTTTTCGAACTCTTTGTCTTGCCTTTATAGACTTGGAAGATAATTTTGATTCAGAGAATGAAACCATCCATATAAATGGTTGTACATGTATTATCATTGTTGGCATCAAGGATCCTGTGCATCTTGGTGTCAAAGAAGTTGTTGAATTTTGTAGAATGGCAGGTATTACAGTAAGAATGGTTGTTGGCGACAATATTAACACAACAAGAACAATTGAAATAGAATGTGTCATTTTTACATATGGGTTTGATTGTCATTATTGTTGATGTAGCAGCCTCTACCTCTTTAATGGATGGTCTTGATTGGCAAGTTGTTAAATATATTGTGGCATCCATGAAGTGGCTGAAGGAAAATGGTTGGAGTAATAGTTTTTTTGCAAGGGTGGTGCTTTATCTATTGCAAGTAATGTGTTGTTTCCAGAAGTTGATAGTGTTGTTGCATTCTATGGTGTTCCTTCTCCACAACTTGCAATTCCATCATTAGAAAAAGCACCCGTGCATGCTCATTTTGGAGAACTTGATGACTTTGTTGTGTTTTCAAATGTGACAGCAGCTAAATCTTTGGAGAATCTGAAGGTACATGCAAGTATATTTGATTTCTGAAAATGCATATGACTTGAATATTACAACTTTCGAGAAGACCACACAATTGGAAATATCATTCACATGCAAATGAGCTCTTTTCCAGCTACAAATTGCCACATCTAATATACAAGCCAGTCTTCCCCAATGCACGCTTATAAATTGACAATTGATGATCTGGATTGATCATTTGAAAAATATCTTTTGAGGATGAATTGGTGCGCTTTCAATCAGAAAATTAGTAGGATTCTCAACGTCTTCAATCTTTCCTACAATCCGAGCCTTCAAAGGTCGAAGCATCGACTCATTTTGAGAAAAATTTTAGGTTGGATTCATGATTAAGATGGAAGATGGATTTTCTATGGACAATGCCGATGATCGCAACCCTTTGAGAAGTTCTTTTTTAGTGTCTCGCATTGTTTGCATGAGGCCATGCAAAACTGCAAGCATGGGGGAGTGGTTGTTGAGACAGTAGTAGTTAGGATTATTATTTTTTTAATAAAAAGGAAGTGCCAACAGGAACAGTGATCAGCCTGGTCCCAAAAGAGGAGGCTTCTAAAATCTCAACATGTGGTCATACAATTACATAATACCCTCTTATTACAGAGCTTGGAGCCTAGTCACCAAATTATTTTGCATTATTCCATTGCAAACTTAGAGTTCCTACATCTAGTGTTGGTATTTGTTACATCTACATGGTTTTTTTTCAGTTGAATAAGATCACAGGTTCTCTTCCAGAACACCATAAAACACCAGCTACTTCTACAAGGTACACCCTACAAAAGTTTCAGAAGAACTATCACCAGGTACTGTGTCAAAATCTCTTCAAGTACCATGATACAATGTTCACCTCTGTGTTCATCCAATACCAATGATCATTTATGTGCTATTCTGATACTGAACCATCTTGTTCTGCTCATCTGGTACTGGACCACATCTGGTACTAAGCAATGTCTCCATGTCCATCCGGTACTAAAGAAGGAACCTTGTGTTATTCTGGTACTGGTCATAACTGTGCGCTCATCTGGTAGCAAAAGAAGGGGTATGTGCTATTCTGGTACTAAGCACAACCCTGCATCCATCCGATACTTAGGTGATCTGGTACTAGTAAGAAGGTGATGGTATCTCTAATCATGTATTCAGGTTTTGCTGCTCGATTCAAGTACTAGGACATATAAATTCAACATTTTTCATTTTTAGAATAATTATGCAGTAAACATATGGTTACTCTCAATCATTGCACGCTCCCTACCATGAATTTCTGCAAGCTCTCGTATACATCTCCTCGTATAGAAATGATTCATCATGTCACTCTGTTTCAGCCTTGTCCTTTGCTTAACATCATTTTCACTTCAGGTAATTGGAGGCATGAGCTAATCTATTCATGTTATTTCTATCAAGGATCATTTAAGTCTTGTGTTGAATTTTTCTTTACTCTCATGTACATCGTCCTCCTACATTTCTACACTCACCCCTAAATGAATCATCCTAGCTATCCTTTAAAGAAGATATTTCCACATTTAGCTCGATATGATAATGGGTGCACTTGTCTTATTACCTCATCGTTTTGAAGAAGTGATTTCCAATTGAAATATTCAATAAAAAGTGGTGACACCATTATGTCAAATACTAACCTAGTTGATTCAAACAAGATTTTATCCAAGTTTATCTTTACAAGTTTTTCTTGGGAGGTATTGATGAAAACCTCATGTGGTGGACTGTCCTTGCAAAACCACAATGAACTTTCATGAGAACCCTAATAGGATTAACTAGAGGGACCTCTTAGTCATTATCCGAGATGTTCCATTATACATTGAATAACTGAGATTTAAGTTGAATGTGGATGATGTCACCCTTGGGATAATTGTAAACAATTAATTATGTGACTAATAACTCAAAAACACTCTCGTGCCACCTGCCTTCCTTATACTCTAAAAATATCAATGAGTAGTATACATAATTCTAAATCTTTTGAGTAATATAATAAAAAGGAAGTATCAGGAAGTACAAGTAAACTCGTCGGGGTACTGACTAGGCCTACTGGTAGTGGGGCCATGCTTGTATGGTACTAAGGTAAACCCACCAGGGTACTGAACAGGTCTGCTGTCCATGGGGCTATGTTGGGTAAAGGGAGTTGAAAAAAAACATAAAGCAACACACTTAAAACTGAACAAAAACCTTTGGGTGTCTTTTTGAAGAAATCACTATCAAATCAAGGCTAGGATATGACCTTTATATCTCTTGGATGATGTTCTTAAGAACCTTCAAGTATCCACTTTAGAGTTCTATCTTTAAAAATAAATAGGTTTGCATGAGAAGTGGGACCCTCAATATGTGTAATTCACCTTACCTAAGTAACAAGAGCTTCATCTCTAAAAACTTAGATAAGAAACGAGTTAATCATCTTGGGATGTATTCGTTTATGTGTTCCTCTCTTCAAATGAGATCTAAACTATGCTTACATCACTTTTGTTTTAAAGGTAATTTAGCCACAGGAGGGGATATTAGTCAAAGTCATTATGAAAACTCCTGGACACTATCCTATAATCATATTAGAGTCACAACCAACCCTTTCTCCTAAATTTGATCGAAAACAGATTGGACAAGACCTATCAACAAATCACTAACAAATCTAATCTATTATCCATGACTCCACTTATATGTCATAACTACTTTTCCATGGGTAAGAAGTGTGAAGCATAAGCCAAGAAGTTTATATTTTTTTAAAATTAGGAGCTAAAGAAGGATGAAACTTCAGGGGAATGCTTGATCAAGTGAAGAGTACCATCAATTTTGAAATTTTGAAGATCATTGTTGCATGAGGACATGCAATGACTTAAGCATAGGGAAATGTTGAGTTTCAATTTTGACATATATAGTGCCCTATATTACCTTGTATCTGATCCTTTTTGCCTATGTTATAATCCTATACTTGACTATTTCCTCCCAAACATATACCCAATGACCTTGTTCATGTTCACAAGAGGTAATTGATGATTTAAAGCATGATTTGTTTAAGTTTCTTGAATTAATTCGATTAGAGTGTTTTATCTTGTATAATCATAACGGTTTGATTCACGAGAAGCCTATTCCGGTACCAAGTCATGTGCTATTCGAGTACCAATTGATGTGCCTAATCTAACACTTAGGATTGTGACTGTGTGTATTCCAGTACTAAATAGTTACCTACAAGATTTTGGAAACAACATTCCGGTACCAGATTTTTACCTCAATTTTCGGGCCGACAACGATAGATCTCACAATTTGGGAACATGGGTTTTTTCCAGAGAGGTGTTTTCATTTGGACTCGTGGGACAAAATATATAGATAGAACACATGTGGACCTCCATCTCAGGGGGAACGATCCATCCTAAATCTTTGCCAATTTTCCAGAAATTCTAAGATCATGCCCAGATTTGGGGGAATTGAATTTCCTTGATTAGATAATGGTTGTACTCAGCCTCCATTGATGGAAAATGGTTTTGATTTGGATTGGATTGTCTAGATATAAAATTGTAATGTAAAAATAATATAAATTGAGTGATGGCTAAGCCAAAAGGGAGAGGAATTGTTATGTTGCAGATTGGATTTATGAACATTTTATCTCTGTAACATACTTGCTGAAGAATTAATATGAAGTAAAATTCATCAATTCCGTGTGTTTTGTAAAGTTTACTATTCTGTAAGTTTCTTTGAGCTTCCTTGTTGGCACGTCAAGGGCCCACCAATCCAACCAAGGTAATCTCCTTTGTAATTATTTTGTGAATGCAATTCTATTTGTGTGTGATTGAAACAATTTCATAGTTTAATTGTAAAACTAGTTAGTATAATTCATTTCTGTTGCATTTCAGTTATACATTTGATAATGTGCAATATAGATTTCTGATAATTATGTAGATGTTCATAATTTCTGAGTGAGCATTTATTATTCTAAGTGTGTGTGAACAATCATTTGCTAAGTTGTGTTCTTAACCATTTGTTTCCATTTTGCAAGTACAGGAATAGTTAAGATCCCATCATTCACCCTACATGGACCATTAAATGGAGAATCTTAGTACCCCTAGTGTTTCCTATGTAGGGATAAATAGTTTCTTCTAGAATTGATTAAGTTATGAGCGATTTCCTTTTGAATAATGGGTGCACAAAATTGATTACAATTTACTATTTTGATTGCTACAGGAGACAAGATTCTCAAATTCATCTCTTTAATTCATGAGCCTGGAATGAATAGACTTGCTCCTTAAAATAGAATCATTTGATTGATTGTTTTGCTTGAGAAGTTTTATTATCAGTTTTCTTTCCTAAGTTTGAAGTTGTGTGAAGCATTTGGATATCCTAAAACAAAGTGTTAATTGTTGATTAGTCTAGTTGCTACAAGGGGATAGATGCAAAGTCCATCTCTTTATTTCATAAGCCTTTGAATGGACAGATTCTTTACCTGAGAAAAAACCTTTAGATCACATGCTTGTTGGAATATGTTTATGAGTTTTGTTTTATGACCTTTAAGTTGTGTGAGGAAGATAGATTAAAAATTTGTAAAACAGACTGTTGGTATTGATTGTTTCTTCTTTATGCTATACTCATTAGACATAGGAACCTATCTGTTATCGGCACATATAGTGCATCAACTATATTGATTATGAATCCCAGATTGACATTTAAATGAGTGTAAGATATATATTGAACATATTTGTACACCAACAATTACGACCATACTCAGCATAAACTTAGGGCCTTTTCTTTGGGATTCAATTTTCTACCGACATACTGACTCAAAATGCCTTCTTTGAAAAAATAAATAAAATGGCTATTTACAATGACGTGAAAACATAAATAGACCATACTAAAATATATAGTGTTTAAGGAACCTACCATTTAAATGCCCGCCACCAGTGAGTTCTCCATTAATCTATTGTAGAATATATGTGTTGTTCCCATTGTACTCAAAGATTCTAAATGGTCCCATCCAAAGATTATCTAATTTTTTATTCCTCCCTTTACCTTCATTCCTCGCGTACCACTTTAGCACCAGATCATCCACCTTGAAATCTTTCATGTTAGAGTGCTTGTCAAAAATTTCCTTCATCCTTTCCTTGTGAAGTTATGATTAGTTGAAAACCCACTCCCTCATCTACTGCATGTGAATTAATTGATTTATCCTCCCCTAGGCATCATTTGACTCAACCTCTTTCTCTTGTAGCAACTTCCTGATGGGAAATCCCAGCAAGGTAGGGAAAATTGCTTCTGTGCCATATACAATTTAAAATGGTGACATGGAGATGGAATTTTTGGTGTTGATTTGTCAACCCATAGTGCACAGATAAGCTTCTTGTGGGAGGCCTTCTTGTTGTCCTGCGGGAGCCTTTTAATAATTCTGGTTAAGATTTTGTTGGATGATTCTGCCAATCCATTACCCTGTGGGTAATAAGCTATAGAGTGTCCCAGGGTTATATTGTAATCGTTGAAAAACTTATCCATCTTCTTAGACTTAAATGTTGTTGCTTTATTCGTGATGATCTTGATAGGGCACCCGAACCTAGCCAAGATATTGGTCTCTAGAAACTGAATGATGATTGTGTTAGTATCCTGCCTTGTGGGGACTACTTAGATCCATTTGGTGAAGTAATCATTAGCCGTTAGTATCCACCTATGCTGCGCCAAATATGGCGGATAAATTTATCCTATAAAGTCCAGGCCCCATTGCATGAACGATGCTTTGACAGAGATAGGTTTCAACAACATGAGTTGCATCTTTCTCCCTCCATCAAATATTTGACACTTGTGGCAATTGGAAACTTCCTTGTATACATATGAAAAAATATTGGGCGAATAATAACTTTCCCTCAAGATTTTATGCGTGGTGGTTTTCTAGTAGTGATTTCCCCCGCAATATCCTTTGTGGAATTCCCTGATAGCTCGTTTTGCATCATGTTTGAGTAAGTAACTTAGCAATATCCCTTTCATATCTATCCAATACAGAGAGTTATCTAAGATGCAAAAATTGGAAGCCTTTAGATTTAAAAACCTAGCCTTGGTTTTGCTTAACCCTGGAGGGTCTTGCAAATTTATCAACACATAAATGATGTCAGCGTACCAAGGTGAATCGATGAATTTGTGAGACACCTACGTGGTTTCTTCTTCTTGAGGGTTTTTCGATAGATCAAAAATGAATTTTATTCCCAAAACATCACAGTTCGACTGCGCCATGAACTTTGCGAGCCCCTGGCCCTTGATCAACTTTGTAGGATTGATTTCTAGGTCGTATTCTAGCATGAATGCGATCCATTTACCTCTTATCCCCTCAGGGTTAGGATGAGTCAGAATATCCTTGATGGAACTACTAGGCACATAAGCACTAACACGGGAATGCAATATATAAGTCATGAATTCCTTGAGGGATTTCACCAAGGCATATGCTTTTGTTTCCATGATATCATACCTCTATGGTAAATCTATCATTGTCTTGTTGAAATAGGCTATAGGATTCTTGAAATTATGCTCGTCCTTCTGTAAGAGTACACTAGCGATGGTGTTCTCTGAGGCAAAGGAGAATATGATAAAATCCTTTGTGAAATTCGGGGTGGATAATATGGGACCTGTCAGTGCCAC
The DNA here is from genome assembly GCA_032191745.1 of Picea mariana. Classification (NCBI taxonomy): domain Eukaryota; kingdom Viridiplantae; phylum Streptophyta; class Pinopsida; order Pinales; family Pinaceae; genus Picea; species Picea mariana. Next base: position 21,406 of record JASDQU011441218.1, read on the forward strand.
CTAGATGTATTCAAATGACTTCCTGGCATTGGGGGTCCATTTTATCTCATTACACTTTCTGAGCATACTCGTGATGTGCTTTATAATTTAATCTAGATTCAGAATGGACCTCCTCATAAAATTCACCTTTCCTAGGAAAGACTGTACCTCTTTTTTACTCCGAGGAGTGTTGATCTTCAGAATCCCTTCCACCCTCCTGGGGTGTATTTTATGCCTTCCTTTGAATTGATGTGACGCAACAATTTTCCTTCTTGCATCTGGAAATTTGATTTTTTTGGGTTTAGAGATATATCGAACTTTCTACATTTCTAGAATACCTTCTTCAAATGCTCAAGATGTTGTTCGTCGGAGTCAGAAAACACTGTGATGTCGTCGAGGTAGATCACGATAAATTTGTCCTTTTCCTCAGTGAATTTTATATCCATATCCCTCTGTAAAGTAGCTCCAGTGTTCATAAGATTGAAAGACATCTTTGCGTACATGAATGTACCCCATGCTGTCGTGAAGGATGTCTTTTCCCGATCATCCAGGTGTACCATGATATGATTGTAACCTAAAAAAATGTCCATCATGGAAATCTTATAGGATTTAACTACCTTTTGTAGGATGTATTCCATCTTAGGAAGTAGGTAGTTATCCTTGAGGGATAATCAATTCAAGTTCTGAAAATCCATGCATAACATTATCTCGCCACTCTTCTTCCTTATAGGAACAAGGTTGGTGAACCATTTTGAAAATCCTAAAGAAACAATAATTTTGGCTTCAAATAGTTTCTTTACCTCCTTTTAAATTAGCGACAACAGCAGGGGATTGATCCATATTAGATTTTTCTTGAAATGTTCTTGATCCTCTTTGAGAGGAATGACATGTTGAATCACTCTAGTGTCATAGACTTTCAAGTCCTCATAACTCTAGGAAAAAATGTTAGGAAAGTATTTCATGAGCTTGATATATCTCTGCTTGATCTCCAGACTAAGTGTCTCTGACAATTTGATTATTCTTGGATTCTCTTGGGTCTCGATGATGCAATCCTCGACATCCTCATCATTCGCAGTGATCCTGGGATTTTTGGCTACATAGTTTTTATCAAACAAATTTTCCAATGGAACCAATCCTTTGGGGATGATGTTGTTCTTTAGCTGCACTATGTCCCTTCTAGCTATCTAGTTTTGAAAGGGGTCATCGTTACTTCATGTAGCGGCATCTTCATCTTCTTCGCAACAACACCTATCATCAATGTTTACATTTGAGAACTTGTCGCTCATTTGGAGGAACCTCTCCACCTATTTGTCATCTTCAAACACCTACCAATACTTGACATTATTGGGTACTGTGGGCCTGTGTTTCACTTCAATATCATACTTCCTATTGGGAAAAATTGGAATTTTAAACACTCAATCTTAGGTGGCTAGGGCATCCGCGATTTCATATTTCCCCCCGGGGATCACTAAAAAATTATACTCTGAGAACTCTTCGAGGAGGTTCAGTTCTAGATTCCAGTATGCTATCAATCTAGGGTGCTTGGACTGGTATATACCCTTCACTTGATTTATGTTGAGATCATAGTCTCCATGCGCCACTATCCTCTTAGCTCCCAATTCTTTCAAAGTTCTTAGACCCAAAATTAGTTCCTCATACTCGACCATGTTATTCGTATAGTAAAAGGAGATCTTGTAAGAGTAGAACTTCATTCCCACTTTGGGAGGGAAGATCCATACACTGGATCCAACACCCTACTTGTTGACATATTCGTTGAATCTCATATACCACATTTCGTTTCCAGCACAGTTTCTCTGATTTGCGCACTCCTTTGCTCGACATGCGGCTTTATCCTCGACAATAATAATAGTTGTCAAATTCTCCCTTTCAAAACTTAAGTCATTGTAAAAAATAGAGGAGCCAATATCAGTGTCGACATAGTATACAGGATGATTGTTTAGTTGGGTCTTGCTACTCACCATGTACTTGAGTAGCACCTCTTTGTACAGTCTTCTTTCTTGACCAGAAACAGGGATGGTGTCGTAAGACATATCAATTTGTAGGGTTCCCTTTAATTTCACAGAGCACAAACTAGATAATAACATGCCAAATTTTTGGGGGATGTCAGCCACCACCACGTCCATGACCAATTTCTTCAACGAAATTTGAGGTAACGACATGACCAAATATTTAATCAGGCCCAAACATTTCACCTTTCTTGAATCAAAAGAGAAAAGATCTTTATAAGACCTGGTGACGTCCAAAACTAACTCGTCCATG
>JASDQU011441219.1:13311-25491 GCA_032191745.1 Picea mariana
TGACAACCTGAGGATAAAAAACCCTCGGTGAAAGGAACTCTCCCAATGAAAACATCCCAAGGTACTTGACCTAACTATGATCCATGCAGACTTATTACATTATTAACCCACGCAGGGGTGCGGAAATTTTGTTTACAAAATTTTGTGCCGGAGCATAAAATGCCCAAGTAGAATCAATACTGTCTTCAACATACTTGCATCTGATGATGCATATTTCATGGCACATGAGTTGACCCCCTAGCTGAATAGGCGGTCAACAAGGCCTTTAGTAGGTTTCAAGAGTTCAAATCTCTTGTTGAAAACTAGACAGGGAAGAAGATCAAAGTCTTGAGATCGGATAATGGGGGAGAATATATCTTCAAGGAGTTTTGAGGGTTTCTGCAAGGAGATAGGAATCAAGAGGGAGCTTACAGTTCCGTACAACCCACATCAGAATGGGGTTGCAAAGATGAAGAATCCATCCTTCATAGAGGCTGCTAAGGTCATGATACATGACTTGGACTTGCCTATGTTTCTTTGGGTAGAGGCATGTAACACAACAATCTACATCGAGAACGGGTGTCCTCATAAGATCTTGGAGGACAAGACACAAGAGGATGCATTCACTAGTGTGAAGCCATAGGTGAGTCATTTTTGCAAATTTGGTTGTCCAATTTATATCCATTTATCGATAGAAAAGAGGACCAAGTTGGAGCCCTCCAACAGGAAGGGCTTGTTTGTGGGTTTTAGTGAGACTTCAAAAGCTTACAAGGTCTATATTCTAGAGTAGAGGAAGACAATAGTAAGCAGGGATGTAAAGTTTGAGGAAGACTTTACATCCAGGAAGTCTCATGAGCCTACTCCAGTGGCAGAGGATGAGGAGTATGAAGTTTTGAAGGTTGAGTCGAGGTCACTAGTGATTTCTAGGGTAGGACAACAATCTTCAGGTGAAGAGGGGGAGATAGGAGCCCCTTCCACTTCTATCAGGAGACCTCGATGGTTTAGTTAGACATTTAGGGATGATCAGGAGCATGTTGAGACTCCTAGGAGCACATTCAAAGAGAATAAACCTCCGAAGAAGTTTCCAGACTATATGACATGGATGAACAACATTCTAGATTCTGAGCCTTCTAGTTCTCAGGAGGCAGCAGGTATGGCAGGATGCCATGGTGGAGTACACCTCCATCATAAAGAAAGATATTTGGGACATAGTGCCAAGATCGGAGGGGAAGTCACTTGTGAGTTCCAGGTGGCTCTACCATGTCAATCATGCAACAAATGGCAACATTGAGAAGTTCAAAGCAAGGTTTTTGGCGTGAGGGTTCTCGCAGAGAGAGGGAATGGACTATAATGAGACATTTGTTCTAGTTGCCAGGTACACTTCCATTAGAGAAGTTATGTCCTTGGTTTCATTTATGGGATGGAGGATACATCAGATGGATGTGAAGACAACTTTCCTTAATGTGATCATAGAGGAAGAAGTGTCATAGACCAACCTCAGGGCTTTGAGGTAAGTGGGAAGGAGTCCCATGTGTGTAGACTTAAGAAAGCCTTTTATGGACTCATGCAGGAATCAAGAGCATGGTATTCCAAGATTGATAGATACCTGCAGATTATTGGATTCACCAAAAGGGAAGAAAATCCTAACTTATATTATATATTTGTTTAGATTGATCTACTCATTTAGGTTTTGTATGTAGATGACTTGTTTCTGACAAGTGTAGAGAAACTCATTTTAGGGTGCAAAGCAGAAATGGCAACTGAGTTCGGGAGGAAGGACATTGACATGATGCATTACTTGGGATTGGAGGTTTGGTAGAGACCAAGGGAGATTTTTCTTGGGCAAGGTAAGTATGCATTTCAGATCCTGAAAAGGTTTTGGATAGAGGATTGCAAACCTATGGCCATGAAGAAAGTGACAACTTTAGATTCAGATTTGGTGAATCCCACATTGTACAGGCAACTAGCTTATAGGTTCTTTGATGTATTTGGTCAACACTAGGCGAGATATATGTTTTGCAGTGAACACCTTGAATCAATTCATGGTGGAGCAAAGAAAAAAGCATTGGGTAGCAACAAAATATGTGCTTAGGTATTTGAGGGGCACAATGGAGTATGGTTTGAGATATCTTGGAGATGAAGTGAAGTTGTAGGGGTATATAGACTCAGATTGGGCAAGTAGTGTAGTAGACAGGAAGAGCACCTTAGGGTGCTTCTTTAGTTTGGGATCAATGATGATATCCTGGTTTAGTAGGAAGCAGACTTCCGTGGCACTTAGCTCAACAGAGGCAAAATACACGGCAGCCAGTATGACTAGTTGTGTGGCCATTTGGCTTCGCAAGTTACTTGTAGGATTGTTTGATCAAGAGTTGGATCCCATGGTCATTTGTTGATAATAAGAGTTGTTTCAAACTCTTTGGGAATCCAATGTTTCATGACAGGTCCAAGCATATAGAGATTAGATATCACTTTATGCAAGACAAGGTTCAGAAGGGAGCAATGAAGTTCCAATATATTCCCACGGATCAACATGTAGCTGATATTCTGACCAAGCCTTTGGAAAAAGGGAAGTTTGAGGCATTCAGAGATAGACTTGGATTGGTGCATAATTCCTTCCTCGAAAAGAGGGAGTGTTGAGAAATATAGCTCGGATAGGAACTTCCACACAAGTTTTGTGTGTATGTGTGAGAAGTAGTTCAAGATATTTTCGAAAAGTAAATTCTATTTTATAATTCACTTTAGTTAAAAAGTGAAAGTCTTATTTTTAGTTGAGTCAAAAAGTGTATTTCATGTATGCATGACTTAGATTAGGAGTAATCTCAGAAATAGATTAGGGGTTTGCTCTCAGCTAAAACTATAAAGACAGGTCAAGATAGAGAGTTCAAAGACACAAGACAGTTGAGCAGGTTGAGCGATAGAGAGAGGGAGAGAGAGCAGGCAGCCAGGGAAGAGGCATTTCCAGGCAGCAAGCAGTCCCGTACAAGGATCCGCACAATTCCGTACAACATACGAAAGTCCATACAGTGATACGGACAAGACCTTACAGATTCGTGCAGTCATATGGATAAGACCATACATGCATCCATACAGTCCGTAGCAACATGCTGTACAACAGACCGTACTCTCCCAGCAGGTTGTTCCGCTCAGTTTGGGGTGTTTTTTTGGTATCCATGCAGTGCTGTTTTTTAAGCAGTTTGAAGGTTTCGTTGTAGGTTTTTTGAAGAAATGTAAAGCTAGTTTTGAAGGAGTAATTACCTGTGTTTTGTGAAATTGATTTTTTTGCTTCCATTATTTAATTTCCAGCTATTGTGGGACTAATGCTATGGTCTGAAATTTATTTCTACAATAATTAAATTCAGCAATCTACTTGTTTGATTGATATCATAAGGACTTTAGTCACCTAGGGCTTTGATTTTTCACAAACTTCACATTCCAACTCTGATGAAATCCATGTTCGTGTAGTGAACATCACTCATAAATTGTATATTTTGCTAGAAATACTTGATCCATTTCATTCAGCTAGTGCAAAGTGAAATTTGTTCATGTTCAAGATTTATTTATCACTCCAAGATTCATTGGTCCATAAGTTTTAACTTATAATTGTTATATAACAAAACTCTTATCATAGTGCTTATGACAGTTCCTTTCAACCAAACCAGAACTGATAGTCTCTAACTGGAAACTGAACTCAACTATGATACCTTACCATAACTGCATTCTGCTTTTTATTTCCAGGGATTGACTTTTCTATAACTGTTTGTTATGAAAGGTTAACGCAGCTATGAATTACAATCATAGGGTAGTGCTTCTCACTAAATTTGTATCTGGGAAAAATTGGTGGTGGATTCTTTATCCGACTCCTAACTTTTTGAATTCATTTCAGGCACTGGTTACTTGACCGCCTGTTTTGCAATGATGGTTGGTCCCCAGGGTCGTGCTGTTGGTGTGGATCACATTCCTGAGTTGGTTACAGTATCAATAGAGAATGTCAAGAAAAGTGAAGCAGCACATCTATTGGCAGATGGAAACTTGTCCTTGCATGTGGGAGGTAAACCGCTATTGACTTGTGCTTTTAAGCTTGAAGATATGGAAAACCATTGCAATTTAAAAATTTCCCAATTTCTAACTTATGTTCTTGCAACAAATGTTTTATACAAACCTCATTCTGACTTGTCTTTTATTACTATAGATGGTCGACTAGGTTGGCCAGATCTGGCTCCTTATGATGCTATTCATGTTGGCGCTGCTGCTCCAGAAGTTCCAAAACCACTTATTGAACAATTAAAACCTGGGGGGCGGATGGTCATTCCTGTTGGTGACTTCTTTCAAGATTTGCAAGTCATTGACAAGCAGCTTGATGGATCTTTAAAGGTTCATAGTGAGACATCTGTTCGTTATGTTCCTTTGACCAGTAGTCAAGAGCAACTTCATGGTCATTAATCATGATTGGTGCTTGGTTATCAGTGATTAGTCTGTGTATGTGTGAGCAGAGCTAAGTTGCTTTCATCCTTTCTGCAATTCTGCTTGGTTGTTTGTTGCTATAGGTTTAAAAGATTGAAAGTCTTCTCAGCTATATATTCTAGAGTGCCTAATCATTTTTGTTGTTGTATATAAAAATGGTATAATTGTTTATATAACCCTTATATTTTTGGTCAAAAGATGATACGTAAATAACCAATAATGTGTCTTGGAGATCTGTATGTGAATCGTCACTGAGTGATGCCCAATGCCTATTAAGGGATGCACATGTGCTACTCTCTTTTTCTTGGTACTGTAAAATACTCCGTAACTGCATGATGTATTTCTCTGGCAACGGAACTTTCTTTGTAGATTGCCATGAGAGATGCACATGTTGCACATGTTTTTTCTTCACTAATAAGATATAAGGCATTTTTTCTAATGAAATTGTAAAAGCTGGCTGTGTAGCATATTGTACYTAAACAAGAACGTATTAAGGCATTAACATATAACAGCTATATTATGGAGAACAATGCTTTGAAGTTGTATGCTTCTGTACAGTATTATGTTCTGAGTCTAGATAACCTCCATCTGTCTTAGGAGTTCCATTGGATTTAGAGACATCSAACACAAACTCTGTCAAATCCAAACTCTTGTCACATCTGGTTCAAATCKGATTGCTTTCCAGGCAATGYTCTCTTGCTATTGTTAAGTAGTTCTCCACGGCACCAACAGATCAAATCATTCCTATGCAGATTCAAAGATCACTAATGCATCAAGTGCTTGCCCATTTTTATATATTTTGTGAGAGATCGGTTCCAATGCAATTGTTATCTTCACAAAATACTGAAAATCCAGTTCTATTACTAGCATACAGGCATTACAGTGAAAACAATATGGTAATAAAGTAGACAAGCTTTCTGATGGACAATTGTTGCACACACCATTTGATCGGGGAATCAATTTCAGTGTTTATGGTTCTATATTTGCATTTCACGGTTCACAAATTTAGAAATGCAAACAAGCAATTGCACGAAAAAATAGAGTATCAATATCCCAAGGCTTTTTAAACATTTGAAATGATAGCAATTCTATCGACACCCATAGGAAACTTAAAAGAAAAGTCACCGGGGACCCAAGCATAGTGCAACCTTATCAATATCCTTGAAACCTTGCAGTGCAAATTTCAAACTCACAAATACAACTTTTGAATTCACTCTATTTCTCTAACATATAAACTTATGCAATAATTAGATTGTCTTGTTTTTATTAGGGTGCAAAAAGGCAATATGAGGAGAGCTGGGGCAGGGGCCTCGTCAAGATGTGGAAGAAGACATAAAGTTCAAATAAACACAGGGCATAGGCACAGCCACAAATCATACAACAGGTGGTTATGCCCTTTGCAAAGGTTGGGAACTAGCCTTGAAATCTAAAGTTAGTGAGTTCACATGTATTTTGGAGATACCAAACTCTTACTTGATATTACGAATAATCAATCCAATCCCTATAAAGTTAATCTTAACATAGCAAGAAATGTAGCCCTGCAGACTTGATGGCAAACAACTCTTACTCCTAATTTCTCTTCCAATTATTGTGGATTTTTCCCTTGGGTATTTAGTACAATATTTATTTCGTAGACATGCACTTGCCGACTCATACTTACCTTTCTCTTCACTCTCCTTGGGAATTAGTGACATTCTCTGCGATTTATTGGCATCTCTTGTCACTATTTTTTTAAAATATCTGTTGTTATTCTGAGCTATTGCTAGGATCATGGATGTTATTCTGCAGGAAGAGATCCAGGAGCTCAGAAGATAGATTGAGTTCTTGTGAGAGACCGAAAATACTCAATACTGTTTCCATCTAGGGCCTCACAGAAAAAGTGAAAGAGGGCCAGCACAGAGAACTTGTGGAATGACTTTGACTATAACCAAGTGAATGACGTGGACACTAGATTAGGTGTTTATAACTAAATAATTGGCACCAGTAAAAGGAAATTGGATTCTCTGGAAGAGAGGATTGACAAAATAGGAAAAAACGAAGTTTATGAAGTTGGGTTCCTGCTGGGCCCAAAAGCAACGGTAGCTTTTGGATGTCGACAGAGGAATCCCATCTAAAGACAAAAGATGCCAGTGCAAAAGGCAGACATTGATGAGAACTACGTTGAGAATGGTGATTAAATGGCTACAGCAGGAAGCTAGTCTTTTTCCTGCAAGCTTACACTCATAGTACTGAGGTCCATGTGCTTTCTGTATATACAGTTAGTTATTTTGTTTTCAGAGTCGAGTGTAGTACATGTGGCTGGTATGTACTTTTCTTTTGGAAGCAGACACAAGATGAGCTCTAAATTTTTTTCTCAGTAAAATCTAAAATCCATATGCAATATTGACCAGGGCTTCCACCCGAATACATGTTTGCCCCTCTAGAGCTGCCTTGGCCGTGTAAGATGGCTGGGTTTACACGTAAGTTTTTCCAAGTTGCTACCTAAATGTTTTTTTTTTTCTCACTTTTCTTCTTTAACTCGTGGCAGAAAGTTGACATGTTCTTGAATCGTCCACTCTTTTTGGGCATGTTTAATTTAATTCTTTTGTAATTGAAACTAGTGCCAACTGATAAGCAAGTTGGAACTTGAATAAACAGTAAGCATTGAAGCTTATAATGGGTGGATGAGTGGAATGACCAAAAATGCAGGTACTTAATCACTCACTAGCTTAACGCATTTTGGGCATGTTTAATTTAATTCTTTTGTAATTGACACTAGTGCCAACTGATAAGCAAGTTGGAACTTGAATAAACAGTAAGCATTGAAGCTTATAATGGGTGGATGAGTGGAATGACCAAAAATGCAGGTAGTTAATCACTCACTAGCTAATAGTGAGTGATAAAGTACCTGGAACTTGAATAAACAGTAAGCATTGAAGCTTATAATGGGTGGATGAGTGGAATGACAAAAAATGCAGGTACTTAATCACTCACTAGCTTAACGCATTTTGGGCATGTTTAATTTAATTCTTTTGTAATTGAAACTAGTGCCAACTGATAAGCATACATTGTACTTTTATTATATATACTGGTTATCCTCTCTCTTTATATATATAATAGCCTAGAATGTAGATGTTTATTGCGAACTTTGCATTTAATATTTAATAAACCTAAAAGGTTCACCATAAATTGAAATGCTCTGACCTGGAAGCATGGGTAACACTGATGCTATTGTCGAATTGTCTTGTTTTCCTAGGATGTAATGTCATTCTAGATATTTATTGCGAACTTTGCATTTAATATTTAATAAACCTAAAAGGTTCACCATAAATTGAAATGCTCTGACCTGGAAGCATGGGTAACACTGATCCTATAGTCGAATTGTCTTTTCCTAGGATGTGATGTCATTTCATAAATTGTTCTTTATTAGATATTCTATAGTGGTTTTGGATTGAAGAAACGAGATGAAAGGATTTGCTAAGCTTCAAACAATTAGCATTGCAAGAGTAATTAGCATTTTTAAAACAATTTGTACATAACTTTTCAATTTTAACTTTGATTTTGTATTCAAGTTGTTTTGGAATTTTATCGTGTGACTTAATTTTTTAAGTTTTGTTGGAGAAATGTTGATGCTTGTAAGTTGGTTAAAATTTGTATATAACCATTAAATGGTATTGTGACTCGTGCACATATAAGTAGATCAAAGTTCACCTCTGTCCTTCAAATTTTTAGTGTCCCTGAGGTATAGGACAGTCAGTGACGGAGTGTGCTGTTAAGGCACTCCGTGATGTTAAGTCACCGGTTCGAAACCTCCGGGGATAAAAAATTCAGTCATGTTAAGGATTGGTGTGGCTCAGGCCAGGTGCGATCCCTAAGTAATTTAGGTTAACTTTATTTTTGTATTCAAGTTATTTTGAAATTCTATCACGTGACTTAACTTCTTAAATTTTATTTTGGAATTCTATCATATGACTTAACTTCTTAAGTTTTGTTTTGAAATTCTATCATGTAACTTAACTTCTTAAGTTATGTGACTTAACTTCTTAAGTTTTGTTTTGGAATTCTATCGGAATTCTATCATGTGACTTAACTTCTTAAGTTTTGTTGGAGAAATGTTGATGCTTGTAAGTTGATTAGTCCATGTGAATGATATTTATGATTTGGATTTGACAAGGTTTCTTTATAAATTTTTTCTTGATTTCAATTTTAAGATATTTTTGATTCACTTTAAATTGAATAGATCTTCCACATGTACATGTGACATTTTGTTGATTGATAATTTTTGGTATTTAGTCACATTTTCGTTTTTAAATTCATGAATTCTATGAATATTTTTTTCATTTTGTTGATTGATAATATTTGGTATTTAGTGATATTTTCGTTTTTAAATTCATAAACTTTATGAAAATTTTTTTCATGTTTTTTTTTTTTTTTTTGCTTTTGAAAGCATTCTTAAATTTAAATGGGTTGGGTGAATCTTTTTGACTTTTGGAATTGATATGTACTTTTGTTTTAATGTTGGTCAACACAATTTGTTCCACATGTATATGTGACATTTTGTTGATTGATAATTTTTGGTATTTAGTCACATTTTCGTTTTTAAATTCATGAACTTTATGAATATTTTTTTCATTTTGTTAATTAATAATATTTGGTATTTAGTCACATTTTCATTTTTAAATTTATAAACTCTATGAATTTTTTTTTCATAGTTTTTGTTTGACTTTTGAAAGTATTCTTAAATTTAAATGGGTTGGGTGAATTTTTTTGACTTTTAGAATTGATATGTACTTTTGCTTTAATGTTGATCAACACAATTTGATTTTCTTTTATTAAATGAGCATTTCCCTTGTTTTTATATGATAAACTTTGTCAATTTTTTATATAATATATGATAATCTTTGTCAATTTTTTTGATATATGATAAACTTTGTTAAAATTTTTTATATGATAAACTTTGTTAAAATTTTTGAGACTTTTCTTTGCAATCTTGTTATTTATATTATATTTCTTGGAACAACTTTTTACATTTCTTTGTATCATCATGTAATGTTGTTTTCTTGTTATTCTATATTATAATGTTGTTTTCTTGTTATTCTACATTATCAAGTAATTCTTGAATTTTTTCATGGTAATTTTTGAATTTTATGGTAAAATTATGAAGTGATTCTAATAAAAAAAATTTAAGAATTATATTAAATTTTTAATTTTTAAAATTTAAATTTTAATAAGTAATTATTATTTTTATATGATTAAGTTCATGATTTTTTCATGGTAATTTTTGAATTTTATGATAAAATTACGAAGTGATTCTAATAAAAAATTATATTAAAATTTAAAATTTTTAAATTTAAATTTAAATTTAAATTTAAATAAACAATTATTGATTATTAATTTTATATGCTTAAGTTAGTCACTATGAGTGAGGAAATTTAAATTTAAATTTTAATAAGTAATTATTGGTTATTATTTTTATATGATTAAGTTTTAAAATTTTAAAATTTAAATTTAAATTTAAATAAGCAATTATTGATTATTATTTTTATATGCTTAAGTTAGTCACAATGAGTGAGGAATTTTAAATTTAAATTTTAATAAGTAATTATTGATTATTATTTTTATATGATTAAGTTTGTCATGATGAGTGTTAGGATGAGGATGAATGTTAGAATGAGTGTCCATGTATGTGCAAAATTTTTATATTCACAACATTGTATTTCTACATATAAAATAATTTTAAATTCTTATATTCACAACATTGTATTGTATGTGCAAAATTCTTATATTCACAACATTGTACTTCTACATATAAAATAATTTTAAATTTTTATATTCACAACATTGTACTTCTACATATAAAATAATTTTACTCTAGGACAACATTGTACTTCTACATATAAAATAATTTTACTCTAGCACAACATTGTACTTCTACATATAAAATAATTTTATTCTAGGATGTACAGAGCCAATGCTAACCTTATGTATTATTGTACCCAAAAAGTTCATCACAAGGTGCCTTATGAACCTACATATTAATGTTAACCCTATGTATTATTGTACCCGAAAAGTTCATCACAAGGCGCCTTATGAACCTACATATCGATAGGATGTATATATTTAAGGTTAATCTTATATATTTATTTAACCCAAAAGGTTTTATGAACCTACATATCGATAGGATGTATATATTTAAGGCTAATCTTATATATTTATTTAACCCAAAAGGTTTATTACAAGGAGACTTGTGAACCTACATAAGTATTGGGTTTTCAGTTTGAGTTTTTGATGTATATATTTAAGGCTAATCTTATATATTTATTTAACCCAAAAGGTTTATTACAAGGAGACTTGTGAGCCTACATAAGTATTGGGTTTTTGGTCATGTAGGTGTAACAAACATAAATATATATAATATGTAAATATAAATCACTGATAACTAATAATTAATTATGAAGAGACATGACATATGAAAGGTCATATCTCTTATGAAAGGGCACCCCTGCGTGGGTATATATACAAATCCTCATTCTCATTGTAGATAATCTTATTCATTCTTATACAATTATTATTAAATATATTTACTATCCTTAAATGGAATATTGCGTACTGTCTTATTTATACTAGATATTTACATAGTGAACCAGGTTGGTTCACCAAATGTATAAACATAAATATATATAATATGTAAATATAAATAACTGATAATTAATAATTAATTATGAAGAGACATGACATATGAAAGGTCATGTCTCTTATGAAAGGGCACCCCTGCGTGGGTATATATACAAGCCTTCATCCTCATTGTAGATCATCTTATTTATCTTATTCATTCTTATACAATTATTATTAAATATATTTACTATCCTTAAATGGATTATTGCGTACTATCCTATTTATACTGGATATTTACATAGTGAACCAGGTTGGTTCACCACAGTGGTATCAGAGCTTCGTTTTTTTGATCCCGGCCTTTGGCCAGTCTCTTTATTAGACCTTATATGATCTGGTTTTTGGCCAACCCCATCGTTCATAGTTTCTCTGAGAAAGCTGGTCATTGACCATCGATCAGGCCTTTGGCCATTCAATTTTCAAGTTCATAAGAATTTCAGTCCTTGACTAATTCAGGCCTTTGGCCATATAAAGCTCACGATTCTGTTGAGGAACAATTCGTTGCCAAGAAATCAAGAACAATATATCCATAAGAAATTTTGTTATAAAAAGAACAAAAAAAAGAAAGATAAATATAAACTGAAAAATTAAAAGTCTACTTGTCCGCTACCAAAATTGATTTTTGCAACTACCATACGTCGTACCGTCGGCATCTACAAACACACACAAAAAATTTTAAATTAAACGAATCTCCAAAGGGAGAAATCTGAAATCTGGGCAACCAAAAAAAAAATAAAAAAAATTACACAAAATTATTATTTAAATTAAAAAAAAAAAAATTTCTTGTGACCCGCACCTCCTTCTCTCCACAGTCCATGCATACCCCTTCTGTCACCTCCAAGCAAACCCCCCCGCTCACACAATCCTCACATTCCTTTTCATCACCTCCAAGCAAACCCTCACTCACACTATCCCCTACCCCCTGACTCTGCGTCTATTCCCATAACCCACCTCTAAGCAAACCCCCACTCACACTATCCCTACCCCTATCCCCTACCCCTCGACCCTGCATCTATTCCCGTTCCTTGTGCCCTCACACAACCCCTGCAGACTCCCACGCATACCCTGACACATAACCGCAGACCCCCA
>JASDQU011441219.1:25591-39718 GCA_032191745.1 Picea mariana
CTTAGAGAAAGAAGAAGAAAATTCTCGCTTGAAGAACCTTAATCAGGAGTTACTAGAACAAATCAAAAAATTGAAAGAAGAGAAACTTGAAAATCCAGACATTAAAGCTCAAGAAGATGTCAATCCAGTTGAAGAAAAAACATATAGAGATGTTGGAGTACAAACAATGGAAGATACAGGTAAACTTACTAATCAAAATTCAACCATTAACAAGGCAACATCGCCGCATGAAGAAAATCATATATCAAAGTCAAAAGAAGAAAATGCTACAAGTATGATAAGGATAAATCATATTATGAGAACTCCCTCTTGACATTCAAATCATAAGAGTAGATATATTAACCACTTAGAATATCAATATTATCCAAAACAAGAACCCTATAAACACCCAGTATCGCAAAAGATCGAACTGGGGTGGCCAGACTCTTTCACAATTCGACAGTTCTGCTCAACTCTTCGTCACTCATATCGTCTGGTATCATCGATCTTAACAACACCAAAAACATAGAGTCATGCAAAGACATTGCAAGCCAGAACGAAGAAGTAAGCCTCTCCATAAAACATGCTTTGAGGACAAAGCATTTCTAAGGGGAAGACAATGTAACAAACATAAATACATATAATATGTAAATATAAATAACTGATAACTAATAATTAATTATGAAGAGACATGACATATGAAAGGTCACGTCTCTTATGAAAGGGCACCTCTGCATGGGTATATACACAAACCCTCATCCTCATTGTAGATCATCTTATTTATCTTATTCATTCTTATACAATTATTATTAAGTATATTTACTATCCTTAAATGTATTATTGCGTACTGTCCTATTTATACTGGATATTTACATAGTGAACCAGGTTGGTTCACCATAGTAGGGTTCATAGAGCCTACATTCGATATCATTAAAGGTTTTTGACATAAATATTAATCAAATTAGTCAAATGATAAATAAGATATTCATTCTTAGTAATATTGATTTATATGTAAAAATAAAGGGTTTATATTGCATTATTGCTAAAAACCCTTCAAAGCACATAAATCAACACACTAATTAATACATAACTATAAATAAATAATGATCCATTATTAGAAGAGCCTATATTACATAATTATTAAAATCCTTCGAGGCACGTGAATAAAATCATTGATTAAGAAAGAACCATAAAAATTATATATATAGTATAAATTATTTGATATAAAATCTTAGTATGTGTGTGTTTGATAAATTATACACTAAATAAACACTATTATGCACATAGATACATACACACACATAAATATATCCATTGGAATTTTTGCAGGGAAACCAAAGTGATGCTTCCCCACATTCTTGGATGGTATCCATAGTAAACTCATTGGTGTAGACTAGTGCATCTAATTCATGGGGAGTCAAACCAAGCTATTGACAAGGAACTATCCAAATGTCAAACAACATTGGCTACAAACAATGGAGTCAATGCCTTGTGTTGAATTTATCTATATATTGACATGCCCAAATAATTTTTAAGGTGTTACCCCCAATTTCCAAGGATAATTAAGGAGATGATGTCTCGAGACCCTCAGGTTGCAAACATGAGTATCGAGAGACAGATGACTGACAACGTCCACATATATAGACATACCCACTTAACCACCACACATCCTGGATTCGTCAGAATGACATTCACCACATCAGCTTGCTTCCAGAAGACGGTGGGTCTTGCTCCATGAGGTACAACTCAGGTATTGTGGTAAGTGTTACTTTAATACTTTAGGCATTTGAGTATGTTGCATTTAAAGCTGCTTTTGATTATAGAACTTATGCTTGGAAATTATGCTCTTTGCCTTGTTTCACCTTGGTGGTTGACATTGTGCCCTAGTAAGTGGTCACTCTTGGGAATGAGTTTGCTACTGGGAGGTTCCCTTGACAAGTCATCGTATAATTCCCGATCATACTTATCACTTTTCATACTTCACCCATTTTTCGTCTCTTTATCTTTTGAGATTTTTGGGTGTACTGACCCAAGAAGGGATGGTACCTCTTTTCATGGGAAGAAGGGGCTGAAGACCTAGAGGGAATGTAGTCAGAAAAAGATAAAATCCAAAACTATAACCTTCTAGATGCTCGTTCGAAGAGGTCTTGAGAACAATGAAACGGTTATCCTAAAAGTCAAAGACTTGCAAGAAACAATTTTATATTATATAGACGTCCCACTTGTTGAGGCATCTACACAAGTGCGTTATAACCTTTGCTTTACCCCTATGGCACTATGTGTACCTCTTCTTTCAAGTAATATTGTGGTATTTGCCCCCAAAATTTATGTTACCCATTGGGAGAACCAAGTTGTTCTGGACTTTAATTAATTAATGACAAATGCATGAGCTTGGAAAAATGATGCATTGAAAACAAAGGTGCAACACACCCTCTACAAAGGCACCCATAAAAGAGACAATACAAAACCTTGTATGTCATGAACCCCATGCTCAAAAGTGTTACCCCCATCCACTTCATCTTCTCCACATGACTTAGAGAGGGTCCACCTAGGAAACACTCCTTGACTTAAGGAATTACTTACACAATAGGTCACCTTGTCAATCCTCCCTTACCTAAGCTTGACAAATTGCATAGGGTCTTTGAGCACGTGTTTAATTTGATAAAGTGGTTTTGATGCACATGTTTAGGTGGCTCTTGTATTAGATGTGATTTTAATTGCCATTATAGATTTGACTTGAGATCCTTGGAGGGCACACTTGTTTGTCTTTGCAGGACCTCGTTGATGGACGTTTTGGAGGGACAAGACTAGCTTGGGCCTCCATTAGGGTAGAAATCCCACAGGTTAGATGCCCTGACCCAGACATTGGGAGAAACCAGAGCTTGAACGTTTCCTTTGGAGGAAAGATAAGAGACTTTGGACGATGAGACCTAGCCCATCTTAGCCTAATGTTTGGCCTTGAAAGGTCAAAATATCATCTCAGAGGGCTTGATGTCACCCAAGGGCTAAGGTTTTGATGGTGGTGGTCATCTTTAAAGATGGTTTGGCATTGTTATCGCACAATTTGTACTTTGATAGAAGAGATGGTAAATGAAAGAAAATTGGTGTAACTGGAGACTATCCTATCACTGTCACCTCAATAGGATGTCTCTTTCTATTTAGGGTGGTAGGCCCAGGGGAGACTTCCACGGTGACCTGGGGGTTTGAGAAGGCAAAGTGAAAATAACTAGTAAAAGGTCCTCTCTTACAAGTCACCACTAATCAGAAAGTCCGGTTTAAATAACCAATGAAGAGATAATATGCTAGAAGTGTTCCTGTCCGGAACAAAGCAATAAGAAAACTATATATTTGCAAGAGCACTTGCTGGTTAGCACTTCATAAAACCATTGAATTTCTTAAATAGAAAAATTTGCTGAATATGATGAAGTAAACATAAATCTTATAACAACAATGTTTATAGAGCGATACTTCACATAAAATGTCTTAAAACTAGCTTCAAAATGTCTAAAAACCATTAACCATTGAAGCCATAACATTAGCATTTGAAAGAAGCACATAAGACAAACTATAACTCATCTTTTTACAATGGATTTATGAGCTTTTAATGCTGCATTAAAAGCTCGTAACTTAATTTAGTAACAACAAGAAGTAGGTTAGTAGGTCAAGCTATTCTAGGGTTATAAAGTGTTAGTAATTTGTTCAAAGGATAGGTTTTGAAGGTTGTGTTGATCAAATACTCAATGGAGGTCTTAGACTAGTGCTTTCTTAGGGAAAAATGGAGTCAATAAAGTGGCAGCAAATGTTGAAGAAGTAGGATGATAATAAGAGAGTCAAAGACAAGAGGAGTTGATGGATGAAGTGTCGGTAAGCCAAGGCTTAAACCACCAAACCCTAGGGGAAAATGATTACTAAGGTGTAGGTAACCCTAGGCCTTAGCAGATTTTCCTCCCTCTTTAACTCAAAGAATGAAGCAAGTGATGACTAAGATGAAGTAACAAGTGCTAGGGTGTTGCAATGGCAAGGCCCTTAGCAATGGCTCAAGAAAAACGACTCCTTGGCACAATCTAGTAGGTGAATAACAATTGAGATAAGGACAATAACATGTGTTTGATCTCCTAGGGTTTTAGGCTAGCAATTTCATAATCTTTAGCAAAATGCAAAGTAAAGATACTATAACCATTCAAAAGAAAGAAGAATTGCAAAATAATCTAGCACATCACCCAGTTGTAAACTTTCCACCAAGAAAATTCCCCAAAACACCAAAATAACCTTCCTTCAACAAGTGCACACTAAATTTCAGTCATAAAACCTTAATTAGGGCACAAATTTCAGACCTCATAAGTGTGAGTGAAAGATCATCCAAAATAAGAGGTAATTTCCCCTTATTTATACAATACCAAAGATCAAAATTAGGTCAAAAAGGCCGACATGGCTAGTCACAAATAATATCCAGTTTTTACA
The DNA here is from genome assembly GCA_032191745.1 of Picea mariana. Classification (NCBI taxonomy): domain Eukaryota; kingdom Viridiplantae; phylum Streptophyta; class Pinopsida; order Pinales; family Pinaceae; genus Picea; species Picea mariana. The sequence continues at coordinate 30,032 of JASDQU011441219.1, forward strand.
TTAAATGTCACAATTAAACCCTAAATCAAGCTGCTATGGTGACGTCATGCCCTTTTAAGGTGACGTTAGGCCCTTTTTGGGCAACGTTGGCCTCCTAGAGAAAAATGTTAAGCCTTCTTAGGCCCGAGGAGCCTGCCACACATGCCACTTGGCACACAACTGCATCCAAAACCTCCCAAAGCATTGGATGATGTCATGATGTCATGGGTTACTTGGGTGATGTCATGGGCCTTCCAAGGCCTACATCATGGTGGAAAGGGCACAACCCCCCTTGGTCTAGGCCTTCCAGGCTGCCCTTGGTGAAACATCCTCCTCTCTCTTTTGTGAAATCCTCTGATCTGTCTCTACCCCCTGCTGGGGTCTCAACATCCATCTGGTGGGATTTTAGCCCCATGGAGGTCCGAATTAATCATCTCCCAATGTGTACCTGTCCATCGGGTGTGACCCTGCAACATCAATAGATATGCCCTCCATGGGCTCATAAGTCACATGGATCATAGCAATGTCAATCACATCTAATCATCAAGTTATTAAACATGTGCATAAAACCCCTTTTACCCAGACAAGTGCTCAAAGACATTATACAAATCTACAAGCCAAGTTTGGAGGGAACGTTAGGACGTCCTATTGGGCTAATGCTCATTGGATGTGGGATGTTTCCAGGGGAAGTCAATCTAGGCCATGTGAGTGGATGAGGTGGTAAGGGATGTCTGGGCAAGGGGTGAAGTGAAAGCAGGGAAATGTATGGCTTACCTGTGGGTGCCTCTGAAGAGGGTGAGCTGCACCTGTCATGGATGCAAATGTTTCCAAGCCCATTCATGCCTTTTATCTTTTGTTCTTATTGCTTTTTCTTTCAAGAGGCTAGTTAGGGGACACTGCCCTGTGATGGTGACCAATGGGGTCAATTGGTAGACGAGATCGGAAGAGCGTCNGAAGAGGGTGAGCTGCACCTGTCATGGATGCAAATGTTTCCAAGCCCATTCATGCCTTTTATCTTTTGTTCTTATTGCTTTTTCTTTCAAGAGGCTAGTTAGGGGACACTGCCCTGTGATGGTGACCAATGGTGGCAATGTTACCCACAAGCATTTCATGGAGATGAGAAGGCTGACTCGTGATGAGACCCCCTTTCTCTTGGCCATGCCACCAAGAGCCACTACCACAGTGTGGTGACCAACTGTTGGTAGTGTCATACCGCTACATGCCCATGGACCTAATAGGTTGGTTCATGATGAGACCCCCTATCCTCTAACTGGGGCTTGTTTTATTATTTTTATGGGTCCCTCTGTTTCTTGCCGAGAAGCTTTTTATTTCTTTCTCGGGGATCCTTGGGCGAAGAATCTCAAGGTTTCATTATTTTGGATTTTTATCTTTTGCCAACTAATTTTACCCTCTGGGCCTTTAGCCCCTTCTTCCCACAAGGTAAGGTATAACCCTTAGATATTTGGCCAAACCAATGCCCAGATCAATGTAATGGGATGGATGAGCGGGAAAAAGATGAAAAGTGGTAAGTATGGTGGGAGCAGACGATGGCTTTTCATGAATTCCTCGAGTGGCAACTCAAACCCTATGGGTACCAGCTTACTAGCGCATCCTGTCATTCCCACCAGGTGTGTTCAAGTGGAAAAGAATAAGATCCAAGCACCCGTTAGAAACAAAAAGAATTAAATGCACATATTCAAAGGTTTTGAGGATCAAAGTGACACATACCATGATACCTAGACTCATTACCTCATGGAGCAAGATCCATTTTTACTGCAGGACCAGGCCGAGGTGATGGATGTGATTGTCGTTGACAAAGTGGAGGCACTGAAGAATGAAAGGATGGGCCCTCTAGGGCCATGCTCAAGTAGATTTGGCTCTCAGTGCTCCATGTCTAGGACCTATGTGCCTTGAGACATGATCTCCTTAATTATCCCTATGTTATGGGATAACATCTGGCTCCAACTCAGGGACATGTGCTCATCGTAGATCGCATGAGAACCTCAACATCTCTGACATAAATTGTGACCTGCTTGATCTCAACATAAGGTTTTTAACAATCATTTGGGGTGGTGATATCACCCCCAGCTCATATATATATATAATACAAAACGTGAAAACAAGCATATGTATAAATGGGAATACAAACTACTCTAGCATGAAATGAAAATGGTATATACAATGAATGCAAATGCCTACCTACTTATCCTTACCTCTTGGCTGAAAGCTAGGTGAAATCAAATAACCAGTGAAACCACCCTAGAAATGTCTCACAATACTTGCCTCTATGCTTCACCATAAACCAAAACAATGACAAATTAAGCACAAAAATAACATGAGTTAGAGAATGTACTATATCATCGGAAATCATAAAGTCTAGCTCATGGAGGTGGGAGGGAGGGACAAAATCATGCCAAGTCATACTCTCAGGAGAGTGCTCAATCTGCCTCAGAAAGGGATTGTGGAAAGTCAGAGGTCCAATAGATTGACTCAAAGAGTTTGAAGGTTGGCTACCTTGGAAGTCTTCACAATCTGAGGTCTAGGAAGGAAATAGCAGAAACTTGGAGGGTGAATGGGAAGTTCTTAAGGGAAGGTAGAAAGACTGAGATGATATACTTCTTCTTAAGGTATTCAACCTGGCCTTGAACTTGAGGGTTTTCCTTAGAGGAAACCTAATATGAAAGACATACTTCCCAGCTACACCTTTAATGACACAACAAGGTAAATAAATCAAAGGTGTTTGGAGAACATTATCACAAGGATCCTTCTTTGGGAAAACGATGTGCTTACTCCTATCAAGATCTGAGCACGATGGTGGTTGATAATCATCTTCATGGAATAAATCCAAGTGCTCAGAGGAATAATCGTCAAAATCCTCAAGGTATGACCAAAAATCACCAGGAGAATATGGGACTAGGTCAACCCTGGGTGTTTGAAAAGTATCTGTAATTATATCATTTCCTAGTTGCCAACTGTCAAAATTAGTAACCTCATATTATAGTTGCAAAGGAAACCTCTGAGAATGAACCTCAGTGTCATAAATGGGATCCTTATTAGAACCGATCACATCGAATTACGCCTTCCAACACGTATGAACTCATCAACATCAACTATGTCACTATCTGTATCATAACATGAAGGATTCAAAACATTCAAGGGCTCATCCATCTCCTCTTCACTTCCCAAATCATAAAGTAAAGAGTCATCAAAATTTTGGAAAGGAAGGTAACTTACTGTGTTCATTTCTTCTTGTGCAGGAGCTTTGAGTACTTGGGTGTCTTCAACATGCATCATTGTTTCATCCTCATGAATTTCCCCTTCATTTTCAACTGTACAACAAGGAATATCTACCTTGCCCGAGGATTCCATTTCTTCTTCCTTCTCTGAATCATAAAACAATGCATTATCAAGATCCTGAAAAGGAAAGTGACTAACCTCATTCTCTTCTTCTTGTGTAGGAGGAACCAGCTCATGGATGGCTTCATCATAGGGAGGAGCACACATTGATACTTCGTCATTGTGTTTGATATCTTCAGGCTCTTGCTCTTTACCCATATCTTCGTTGTCTTTGGCAGAAGCATGAGTAAATTCTTTCCCTTCCTCATGGGATCAGAGAAACTCACTAGGAAGGCTCTCCTCCACTTTCTGTTGGTTGATGACTTGTTCCATTCTTCCCAAGATATCAAGGGAGAGTAATCTCTCTAGATTAAAGGTATCTGTGGTACCATTGAGGTCATCAACCTTGGTCCCTAGAGGGAAGATGTGTTTTCTTTTGGATAAAGAGATATTCTCCTCGATTTGCACGACCGTGTTATGAGCTTCATGGAGTGTTTTTGGACCCTTTTTATTGAGGAGGAAACCTAAATGCACTAAGAGTGAATTGGTAGAGAGGTAAACGAGGTACTTGTCTTTAGGACGATGGCTTCTAAGGATCTGATACAACAAGCACTCAAACCTATTATGGAATCCCCTGACAGTCTTAATCTCAGTTTGTTTTATATAATCGATTCTTTTTAGTAGCTTTTGGATATCTTCCAGTTTAATACCCCATCTCGTGAGAAAGGTTTCTTCTAATTGGTCCATAGTTGTGATGCTAGCATCAGGGAGATCGTCATAACATCCCCTAGCATTGCCATGAAGAGTGGCAAATAAAAGTTTCATTGCCAAATCCTCAACATCATCACTGATAGGGTGGAGTTGAAAGAAAGCCCAAAATTTATCCATGTGATTGTCGGATCTCTCCCCAATACTACCAATGAATCTAGGGATCCATTTCTCGTATTTCAGGGGCATTTGTCGAGGGTATCCTGGGATTCTACTCATGTCTAAAGGTTTGAAGTTTCCTGGGTCCAGTTGAGAAGTCATGGTTGGCTTTGTCATTAGTGGAGTCACCAGATAATTTTCTTGAAATTATCAAAGGAATGAGGGAATCATCCTCGGTGGAGTCGCTAGATAAGCTTGTAAGAAAACTTCTTTGGATAAGGGCTTACTGAAAAAATGTCGTTTGAGGAATATTGACTCAGTGTTCCCCGACAACGGTGCCAAAATGTTATTGTACAATTTGTACTTGGATAGGAGAGATGGTAAAGGAAAGCAAATTAGCGTAATTGGAGACTATCCTATCATTATCACCTCAATAGGATGTCTTTTTCTATTTAGGGTGGTAGGCCCAGGGGAGACTTTCCCGATGACCTGGGGGTTTGAGAAGGAAAATTGAAAATAGCTAGTAAAAGGTCCCCTCTCACAAGTCACCACCGATCAAAAAGTCTAGTTTAAATAATCAATGAAGAGATAATATGCCATAAGTGTACTTGCCCGGAACAAAGCAACAATAAAACTATATATTTGCAAGAGCACTTGCTGGTTAACACTTCATAAAACCATTGAATTCCTTAAATAGAGGAATTTGTTGAATATGACGAAGTAAACAAAAATCTTATAACAACAATGTTTATAGAGCGATACTTCACATACAATGTCTTAAAACTAGCTTCTAAATGACTAAAAACCATTAACCATTGAAGTCATAACATTAGCATTTGAAAGAATCACATAAGACAAACTATAACTCATTTTTTTACAATTTTTTTATGAGCTTTTAATGCTACATTAAATGGTTGTAACTTACTTTAGTAACAACAACAAGTAGGTCAGTAGGTCAAGCTATTCTAGGGTTAGAAAGTGTTAGTAATTTGTTCAAAGGATATGTTTTGAAGGTTGTGTTGATCAAATACTCAATGTAGGTCTTAGACTAGTGCTTTCTTAGGGAAAAATGGAGTCAATAAAGTGGCAACAAATGTTGAAGAAGCAAGATGATAATGAGAGAGCCAAAGACAAGAGGAGTTGATCAATGAAGTGTCGGTAAGCCAAGGCTTCAACCACCAAACCCTAGGGGAAAATGATTACTAAGGTGTAGGTAATCCTAGGCCTTAGTAGATTTTCCTCCCTCTTTAACTCAAAGGATGAAGCAAGTGACGGCTAAGATGAAGCAACAAGTTCTAGGGTGTTGCAATGGCAAGGCCCTTAGCAATGGCTTCAACAAAAATGACTCCTTGGTATAATCTAGTAGGTGGATAACAATTGAGATAAGGACAATAAAATGTGCTTGATCTCCTAGGGTTTTAGGCTAGCAATTTCATAATATTTAGCAAAATTCAAAGTAAAGATACTATAACCATTCAAAAGAAAGCAGAATTGCATAATTTTACTTACATTCACCAAGAATAATCTAGCACATCACATAGTTGTAAACTTTGCACCAAGAAAATGCCTAAAAACACCAAAATAGCCTTCCTTCAACAAGTGTGCACTAAATTTCAGTCATAAAACCTTAATTAGGGCACAAATTTCAGACCTCACAAGTGTGAGTGAAAGATCATCCAAAATAAGAGGCAATTTCCCCTTATTTATACAATACCAAAGACCAAAATTAGGTCAAAAAGGTCGACTTGGCGAGTCACAAATAATAAAGAGTTTTTACATTAAATGTCACAATTAAACCCTAAATCAAGATGCTAAGGTGACGTCATGCCCTTTTAGGGTGACATTAGGCCCTTTTTGGGCAATGTTGGCCTCCTGGAGCAAAGCGTTAGGCCTTCTTGGGCCTGAGGAGCCTGCCACATGTGTCGCTTGGCACACAACTAGCTCCAAAACCTCCCAAAGTGATAGATGACATCATGGGTTACTTGGGTGACGTCATGGGCCTTCCAAGGCCTACATCATGGTGGAAAGGGAAAAACCCCCATGGGTCTAGGCCTGCAAGGATTTCACTGGTGAAACGTCCTCCTCTCTCTCTGGTGCAATCCTGTGATCTGTCTCTGTCCCTTGCTAGGGTCTCAACATCCATGTGGTGGGATTTTATCCCCATGGAGGTCCGAACTAATCATCTCCCCATGTGTACCTATCCATCGGGTGTGACCCTGCAACATCAATAGATACACCTTCCATGGGATCATAAGTCACATGGATCATATCAATGTCAATCACATCTAATCATCAAGTTATTAAACATGTGCATAAAACCCCTTTTACTCGGACAAGTGCTCAAAGACATTATACAAATCTACAAGCCAAGTTTGGAGGGAACGTTAGGACGTCCTATTGGGCTAATGCTCAATGGATGTGGGATGTTTCCAGTGGAAGTCAATCTAGGCTATGTGAGTGGATGAGGTGGTAAGGGATGTCTGGGAAAGGGGTGCAGTGAAAGTAGGGAAATGTATGGCTTACCTGTGGGTGCCTCTGAAGAGGGCGAGCTGCACCTGTCATGGATGCAAATGTTTCCAAGCCCATTCATGCCTTTTATCTTTTATTCTTATTTCTTTTTCTTTCAAGAGGCTAGTTAGGGGACACTGCCCTGACGTGGTGACCAATTGTGACAATGTTACCCACAAGCATTTCATGGAGATGAGAAGGGTGGCTCATGATGATACCCTCTTTCTCTTGGCTATGCCACCAAGAGCCACTACTCTGTCGTGGTGGCCAGCTGTTGGTAGTGTCATACCACTACATTCCCATGAACCTAATAGGCTGGCTCATGATGAGACTCCGTATCCTTTAACTAGGTCTTGTTTTATTATTTTTATGGGTCCCTTTGTTTCTTGCTGATAATCTTTTTATTGCTTTCTCGGGGATCCCTGGGTGAAGCATCTCAAGGTTTCATTATTTTGGATTTTATCTTTTTCCAACTACTTTTACCCTCTGGGCCTTTAGCCCCTTCTTCCCACAAGGTAAGGTACAACCCTTAGATATTTGGCCAACCCAGTGCCCGAACCAGTGTAATGGGATGGATGAGCAAGAAAAAGATGAAAAGTGGTAAGTATGGTGGGAGCGGACAATGGATTTTCATGAATCCCCCCAGTGGAAACTCAAACTCTATGGGTACCAGCTTACTAGGGCATCCTATCATTCCCCCCAGGTGTGGTCAAGTGGAAAAGAATAAGATCCAAGCACCCATTAGAAATAAAAAGAATTAAATGCACATATTCAAAGGTTTTGAGGATCAGAGTGACACATACCATGATACCTAGACTCATTACCTCATGGAGAAAGATCCATTTTTGCTGCATGACTAGGTTGAGGTGATGGATGCGACTACTGCTGACAAAGTGGAGGCGCTGAAGAATGAAAGGATGGGCCCTCCAGGGCCATGCTCAAGTCGATCAGGCTCTCGGTACTCCATGTCTAGGACCTGTGGGCCTCGAGACATGATCTCCTCAGTTATCCCTAGGTTAGGGGATAACATGCATGATTGATGGAGAAGGAAGGCACATTTCATAGTGACACATGGCCTTTGGAGGTCTAGCGTTGTCTTCAACAACCCAACGACCTCCTCAAAGTGTCAAAACGTCACCCTTTATGGTGTGACGTCATGTTTCTAGGGCTTTTTATGTGCAAAATTTAAGTTAAATTCAAAGTTAATTAAAATTTAAGTTGTAAAGGGGAAAAATTAATGGGGATGGCTCTCTTATTTTGTGGTTTATCCTAATTTTATGTGTACAAACAAATTTTAGAGGTCTTCTATAAATAAAGGCCAAAATCATTTCATTTGATCATAACTCTCTCACTTGGAGAAGAGCTACTTGACTGAGATTTGCGTCCCTCTTGGGAAATACCATTCTCTCTCTATCTCTTTTATGTTATGGTTTATCATTGTCTTGTGGAGTGAAGTAGTGCGTTAGCTCTTGGAGGCCTTTTCTCTTGCTACGATGATGAAAGTTCTTAGTAACTAGGGTTTTGTCTTGCATGCTCTTGGAATTGGTAAGAAAAATCTGCATTTTGTTAGTTCTTCTTTCTTGTTCCATGGTTGTTATTGGCTATATCCTTGGAGGAATATAAGGGCATATATCCTCCACCAAGTTTTATCATTGTTGTTTTTTGAAAAAGCTATTCCAAAGGTTGCTAGGAGGAGTAAAAGGGCTTACACCCTCCTAGATTTACCTTGTTAGGGTTACTTTCTCAAGGGAGTAAAAGGGCTTACACCCCTTTAGAAGTAGTAGACCTAACCTAATACAATAAGACTCCATAACCCATTTTGGCAAGACACTAACATAATTTTGCATTGGAGAAATAAATTACTTGCATTGGTACACATGATTTTGAGAGATATTGAAATTGTTCAAGTTGGAATCCTTTCTTGGTGTCTTAAGCTTGCTAAATCCACTAGGGCGTCTTGATTGGCCTAGTAGTTCCTTGGTTATAGTAAACTAAAATATACAGCCATCAGGGCTGCAACACTTTCAATTTTTTTACTTTAACTTGATTTTCAACCATCAAAATTGCTAAGAAGCTGCCATGATAATCTACTAGTCATTGTGCATCTTTTGGGCATTTTACTTGTGACTTTTGGTTGTTGAAACTTGCTGCTGTAGAAAATATTTTCTACAACCATAAGGCTGCTATAATAAATCTTTGAAAATACTATCTAGAAACCCTCTTTTATCATCAAAGTTTGTGCTTGAATATTGGAAAGTTATCAATTGGTTTAGTGCTTCATTGTCCAATAACTACTTGGTAATTTTGATGGTTATTTTTGCAGTAAATAATTGGTTTCATTTATGAGATATATATTTGTTTACTACTATAATTTAGGACAACAAGTTTCACCTGCTTGTCCACTGGAATATTGGGCTTGTATACTTGTTTTTCTCTTGTCTCGGGCATGTACAATTCTCTTCTACAAACACTCAAGCATTTGGAAACCATTGGCCATCACCAAGACTTTTTTCCAAGCCAGCTTCCACTTCTTAGCTTGACCTATAGGGGCATCATCTTCCATTACTCCACTTTCCATCTCATTTCACCCTAGGGTCATCCAAGATACCCCCCATTGTGTAGGATTTCTTCTACACTAAAGCGAGGGGAGTACTTGCCTAAGGTGATAGTGGGTAGGTATTCCCATAGTTCTCGCCATCTTGTGGATTGGGTCGAGCTTTTACCAACCTAAATTTTTTGCGATAATAAAAGGAATCCATAAAAAAGATTAAAATAAAATTGAACCAATAAATTCATGTTACTTGTTTGATATATAAAGATATGTCATTCATTTACATACATCTATTTTTAAGTTTCAAATCCTTCAACATCATTTTAAATCCAATCTTTCACATTTTGCATTCATAGTGAACTTTGTAATGTTAAATATGCAAGGACCAGAACTTCATGTTTATATGTGGTGAAATATTGTGAATTATGAAGATTTACCTCAAAATT
>JASDQU011441220.1:0-13825 GCA_032191745.1 Picea mariana
AATGCATTCTCCAATGATTTCGGTTCCCAAAGGTGAACCTCATGTTGAATGTTATCCTTTAAAGTTCCTATGAATACATCAATCAAGTGCTCATCTGAAATATTTGTTACCTTTATATTCAATCTTTGGAAGTTCTCAATGTGCTCTGTAACTGAACCGTTTTGCTTGAGATTTATCAATTCACTAAAGAAGGTATTGATCCTTTTATCCTCATAGTGTGCTATCATTTCTTCCATGAAAATTGTCCAAATGACGAGTGATTTGCGAGAACAAAGCCATCGATACCATACAAATTGATTGGGTTCTAAATATAAAGAAGCAATTTGTACCTTTTGTGTATGTGGCACATTATGTAGATCAAAGAATTTCTCCATATGAAGTATCCATGTGATTGTGCCCTTGCCATCAAAATTCCTCATATCAATCTTAGGAACGTGGTTGGTCTTCAACCCAAATTTAGAGTTTCTTCATTATTGATTCACCTTCCTTATGTCCTCATCATGAATTTCATGGGATACATTTTCACTTTCAGGTGTCCTCTCTATTAGGAAAATTTTCAATCCTTCCATGATCTTCCCTTTTAAACCATTCATCTTAGTATTTATTGCCTCAAACATAGCTTCCATTGAATTCGTCATCTCTTGTAGTTCATCTTTTGCTACTTTCTTCTATTGTAAATCATTTATGTCCCCACACATTTATTCACCTTCATCAAAAGTAGGATTGTCTGGACGCTTATTTAGTGTAGAAGTTCCCTTTTTTGGTGGCATGTTGGCCAAGTATCACATTAAACCTTGATTTTGAGGTGGTTCTGCTAGACAATCTCCCTTTTATTGTATCTCCAAAATTTCATCCCTTTTGAGTATGGAACTTTCGTTTTTGTAGGTCTCTGATATTTCTTCTCTGCAATTCCATGGGTCTTATCAAAATTAGATTGTTCCAAGTGGAATTTATGGTAACTTCCCCACAACTTGCTAATTTGTTTTCTTTCCAAGAGATCTCACTTGTATAGCATTCCTCACACAAAATTATTGATATAAAATTTTGAAACTCGTACCAGAACTACTACGCTCTGTCCACTATCCAATGCAGCTGGTCTCACTCAATCTGTATACTCTAGTAATAATTTATGATTATTTTACCTGAAATACCTTCTTGAGACTAGTCAATAAGACTAGTGAGATACCCTATCTTCCACAAGGTGTATCTACAAACGTAAGATGACCCAGAATCCAAAATGTTTACCACAGATACCTTACTAATTTCTATGAATATCCTCTATATTTTAGGTTCTGAAACATTACAAAAACAAATTTATAGTAGAAATTTCGCAATGACTAAATTCAGGATGATTTCAGAACCCTATCTTACAAAGGTTTTATCTCTGAAATTATAAGGCCTTAGGAGCTGAAATTTTAACCCAACGTACCTTGATCCATCTACTAAATATCCTCCAAGACATTCCTTATGAATCATTGTATAAAAAATGTTATAGAGAAAATTCCAAGGTGTCTTAGATGTAGCAACGAAACCTCAAGACCTTGAGATCTGATACCACATGTTAGGAACCAAATATCAATATAGCATAGAAAAACCCCAGAATAAGTAATCAACGCCTTGAAAAAGAGACAAATTCATATAATAAGCCTCTTCGAGGGGGAATCCTTCTTATTCCCACAAAAATGTCCAAATACAAGATGATTCCAAATGAAAATGTCTTCTTGGTATATATAGGAGATTAGGAGGTATAATTACAACTAATTGACTAAAGCCGACATGATTAAAATAACATTACTAATGTAATATGCCCCAATTAAGGGGTGATGAGCCACTATTAGGTCTTAACAACGTGTGACAACATCCCTGTCACATCCTACTAGCACTCACATCATGGTCTGAACTATGGGTTAACGATTACCTAGTTAGAAAGGTCCACGATGATGTGAGGGAAGACTGAGGCAGTTGCTCATGAAGATTTCTAAAGAGAACGCAATAACGCAGACTCCTTATTCCTTAGAATCCCTTAGTCCCTCACAAGGTCAACCGAGTGGAGAGTTGACTCCAAGGTTGGAAAACTTCAAAAACAAGTCTAAGGCAAGTGGCAGCCTTAGAGTACGAAGGTGCATTTTGAAGGGCACACTTCATAATTAAACTTAATTCAATAAATCTAGATGGCCTAAAAAACATTGAAATATTAGACCTTGTTGGATTAACTAATTAATTAAACAATAGATTATTAGTTGAAAATCCTAACAAGAGTCTAAGCCTAAATCTAAGACTTGGCCTAAGTTTAAGTTTAATTTGGGGACTAATTAAAATATTAAATTTGGGATAAATCTAATTATAGGAAGAGTGGGAAAAATATAAAAATTCAATAAAATGCACATGTGTGCATGAATTTAATAAAAATAAAAAATATATAGAAATAAATAATAACTTGAGAGGTTGGTTGTACATAGACTAGAATCTAGAGTCAAACTACACTAGTATAACTAGAAGGATACTCCTAATTAAAATCTAACTAAGATCTAGTTAGGGGACACTCAAATGAAAATATGGGGAACAAAGGGACACCTAGGAGTGAACATAGGAACTCGTTGAGGATTGTGAGGGATTTTGACCTTTTAAATAAAATAAAAATGATAATTACTGGTGTAACTAGGGGACATTTTGACAAGTGTGTGAGTGAGTAATCCAAATTTAAATAACTAAAAATTTAATTATATCTGCATGAGGACATGTTTCATTGAATAAAAATATATAAAAACAAATTATGGAGAAGGAAAAGGGTTTTGATTTTCTGGGAATTGTTACGTTGCCAAATTTTTATTGGACTGTGTTTTACTTGTGAGAGTTGGGATACCAATCTTGTAAAAAGAGTGGAAGCTCTTCCTTCCGAGGAAAAGTCTTGGAGCTATTATTGTTGGTTTCTTGTGTGTGGCCCCTTTGTGGCTTGGGGGGCTAAGGGGGAAGAAGAGTACCCCTAGCATTGGATGGGAGGTATCGATAAAGTCTCCATGATTAGAAGGCAAAGTAAAGGAAGGAGTGCAAGACTTTGAAGTCATCTTCATTAAGAGACAATTCATTGGTTCTAGTATTTTTATATTCATAATTTTATTCCTAACATTAGTGTAGTTATATGTTAGACTGATAAGGCCATTGCAGAAACATTGGAAATCATGGAAGCCAATTGTTATGATTGTTGTCAATGAATATTAGTTCATAGTTATATTTTTAAAATTTCAATTTCTTCCGATTGGATAATAATTACAGTGTTTTTATTTTAAATTTAACATGTAATTCCAGACATTTTCTGCTCTATATTTTGGGATGGCTTGATTCTCATTGTGGAATTAGAATTCGTATTGAGTATGGTCTGTGTTCAAAATTTATACCTTATTCATGTCTGAAGTTGAATGACAGAGTATTTCGTTGAGATTATTTAGAAATTTAACAATGCGTTGTTCGTTGGTAAACTAGGATGTTAGTTCCAAAATTTTGTTATGATTCTCTGTTCAATTTATTTTAAATCCAAATAAATCCATTTGATGGGATCTCGGTCGAACTTCACTCTAGGTCTGAAACTATGTCATTTTCCCATTGACACTTTTTTCAATTCAATTTCATTGTACTATGATCTTTGTTGAATTTCATCAAATCCGATTCTATATCGTGTTTTTCCTCTGTCAAGTTTGTTGATATATCTGAAGTAGGCAATATGAATGTCTATGCTTTTTATAGATAAATCCAAATCCTTGGTACCAAGGGAAATCTGTTAAAGTATCTGGAATTTCAATTTTAGTATGTAGTGTGTTATCCCTCTTTCCTTGACAAAGTTATACATGTGACCATGGGCTGGAACCTAGGGCTAACCAAAGTGGGTGCTACTCGGAGCTCTGGAACTCCGGTGCTCCGAAGGTTTTAAATTCAACACTCCTTTCCACCCGAAGTGATTACCAACTGAATTCGGTCACCAAATTAAGTTGACCGGTAGTTGTAGGTTAACCCTAATATTTTACTTACCTTCATTAAAGATTATAGAATTGATCGAATGACTAGTAGAGATTTTCCTCACACAAGAATATACTGTGGAGAACCACTCTGGAACTCTAGGATTCATATATTTTCTCCACCTTAATAACCATAGACTGTTTCACCCAGATCAATGAACCTCTGAAGGTCTCTAAGATGTGATGGATTACACTTCTTGTTATATTAATGGTTTTCATCCACTTTGGAGTTAAAAACTCCAGGAGTTTCTCACCTTTTCGCGACAACGACTCCATTTTTGCAAAGTACCAAATTTTGATTAACTCAAGGATTAACGATTCCCACACCTTACTCAGATATACAACTAGAATAATCTATGGGTTTCCGAGCTTCAGAAGTTTTTGGAGCTAAAAATCACGTTACCTTCGAACTAGAGAAGTTCGAACCCATAGATCTGGCAGTCCTTGATTAATCATCGACAACGGTCAGGATTAATTCTGGTTGCGGAAGTTCAAGAATTTTATCACCAAAACAACTCTCACCCACCACCTCCCAAATGGTAGAATTCTGAATAATCAGAATCTACAGGAATTTGTACCCATAATTTAAGGTAAGGATTTACTCCAGACTTCATAACTCTAGGAGTTCCTTAACCTTTAAATTATTGACTTTATTTCTACTAGAGTACCGAATTACCGAACCTTCAAGGAAAGAAGGCTCATATATCTAATGACCAATAATCAATGGCCAGATTTAGGACTATCCTTAACTCGAATAATTTGTATCTTCGGGGTTTTTCATCTATTATACCATTAGGACTCAAACTTGTGGAATCATTGAACTCTTATGGATCCAATGTCTAGCATTCTCCCACTTAGTTACAGTGTATATTTACTCCAGAACTTCAGGCTTTAGGGTTCCTTACTTAAAAAATACTCACATCTGCTGAAGTGACAAATCCTGAAGGTGTCATGGTTTTAACGAGTGCCCTAATCATGTCTAATCAAACGATTATGGGGATTTTGATTCTTCACAATCATATTTTGTCTTCTATTTCCTTCAAAATGAATTTCACACTCTTGTTTTCCCACTAGAATATTGCACACACTCTATTCCCCCTTAGTTCTGGATTCTATTTGTTGTGTGTGCACTTTGCATCTCCCCTATGTAATTTTCGATTATCTCTCCAGAGCTTAGCTCATCTCAATCTTTAATCCTCCACCCGCAATGAGTGGTCTTTATTCATCGAGTATCGTTTCTTCTGAACTTGGGCCTTCAAGGGGCCTGTCTATGCACTTATGGAGTTGGATATGGAAGTGTTTGCACTATGTCACCCAGAAGAGAAATTTCATATTTCTTACCGAGGTTATTAACTCATTTTCAGAATAGACCTTCACTAGTTGCATAATTTATTCATCACTTTAACAGTTAGTTCACAAAGTAGAGAGTAAGATTATGATTTACACTATGTGCTAAAAAAATTTCTCTCCTCTGATTTTCCTCTATTAAATTTTTAGGTGGATCAAATATTTATCTACTTGGTTGTACCCTGTAGGGTTGTCACACTTTTTCTAGGTAAACATAAGTAAGGTTGAAACTGTCATAAATGATAGATTGATTATTGAATGGTCTATGGTTTTTACTGTAAGTTTCTATCAAGATGTTAATGGAATTTATTCTTATCCTTTAAATGAATAAGATGATGAATTATTGTAATAGTACGCATTTGGTGTTATGAAGTGGTAATGATGTGACTATATTTTATGTGTTTGAACAAATGTAGTTAAGAAAGTTGGAATTTATATTGAATTTTGGAATGAATTGAAATATGGAAATTAGATACTTCCTTGTTCCTTAGAACAGTCACTAGTATTGAGACATTAAGTGGTCAAAATCAATCGGATGCATCCTAGACTTGAGCGTTTCTTATGTGTCTTGGAGGTCCTAACCTTGCAGGATAGGTTCGATGGGTAGTTTTCTATGTTGTCTTATGTGAGGTGGCAAATCCTTCATGAATTTAAGTGGTATCTAAATATAGTTGTGCAATGAAATGAAAGAAATAGAATGTGGTTTAATGATGTATGTTATTATCATGAATTAGACTGTTGTTCACGGGTGAAATTGACCGTCCATCAACTGGAAGAACGAGTCCGGTCCGGGGTTGTCTAAATAACCTAAGCCATTTGGTGTAACTCGTTATGACGGGTTTAATGGATCTGTTAGCCAATCTAAAGTCCTAAAAGAAAATAAACAAGAGAAAGAAATAACTAACTAATTACTAGATACTACATATTATATATGTACATATGCTCTAATATAACTATTGTAGGTGTATTTGAGCAGAAAATATACAAATATCACTTATGTACATCATTTAAAAATTGCAAGCTTTAATCAAAACTTATGAAATCAAATGAAAAAACAATTTCTTTTAAGAAGTAGATAAATAAAGCACATTTAAATCTTTTATGTTTTTCTTTATAAATCAAACTAATTTTGAATTGAATAAACTATGAAACACAGACGTGCAGGGAGTCAAAAGCTAAGCCAAACATTCTAGTTTCATTAATATGTAAATGAAAGAATTGAGAAACACAAAGGAGATAACCTATTGTTAATTAGTGAGGTGTGTCCAATCGTTTGTATGAATGAAGAATTCCCAACCTCCATGCCCAAGAGAGAAATCTACAATGGACTTTATGATTGTTTTAAATACATTCAAAACACATATTGACAGTTGGGGTTTAATGATAGAGGAGGAAACATAAATTGAACCCTGTGATCTTATAATTGCACATAACCACAACACGATAAATCTGAGTGTAATATATTGCATTTCACTATTCAACTGAAAATCAAAGATAAATCTTATCATTCATATTGAAGAGATGATCACGGTATTAACATCATAGAACAACAAATTATGGACGATATCTATAACAAAAGTATCCTAGAAAATAACAGACCATTGAGTCTAAAGCTACAATATATATTAATATACCAGGAAAGAAACAAAACAAAACATCAACGAAACACCATTAACAAAAGGTTAAAGCCAAAATGCTTTGAATCTTGAACACCCACTTTATATAGATGATAAGAGGCAACAGTTTCGCTCCTTCAACCTCGGGATCCTGAAGATTGAGTTTGGTATGGCATACAAAAATAAGACTTTTGAAAATGCCCAACCTTTTTTCTTGTTGGAAATCCAATACATAGCAGTGAAATTGGTTTTAAAATAATAGTTATAGAAATTACGTGATGTTATTTGGGGAATTTTTGCGATTTCGGGATGCCAATATTCTTATGGTAATGATGACGAGCATCTTTCTGATGCTAAACACTGTCAAGAACTTTGGATCTGCATCCATATCTTCATTTGTTGACCATTTTAAATCTGCACACCAAAACAAAAGTCAAAACTGATAGAAGAAAACCAAACAAAATATAAATAAAAATAAATGACGTGAGAAATCAAACGATAAAAGAATTAACAAAATTGCTTTGGCACTTGGAAAATATGCCACGAATTCTCCTTCCTGGTCTTTTATTTCTCTCAGTCACAAAACTCGCATAATCCCGTTAAGACTTAGTTTAGTGAATCAACAATCTCATGGTATCTGCAATCTTGAGGTTGCGTAGTTTCCTCTCCACAATCTCATCAGCGAAAATCTGGTGTCTTACATTTCCCTTAACTATCGCTGGTAGTATCATTTCTGTTAAGAATAGAAAAAAAACTCCAATTTCTGTTATGAATTGTTTTCGATGTGTGAAGATTTTGTGGCATCTAGTATTATAATCCCGGATTTGGTGGAAAGTGATTAACCGTTCTTGACTCTAGATTCTTCATGATGTGTCTTATCACATGCTTGTTTGGTAAGCTTCTTAAAGGCATCAAATACTTAGGTATCAAGTGATACAACGTTATTTTTGTTTCTATTCGGTGACATATATAATCTGTCAATTTTTATGATCATATTCTATCCCAACATGTCAATGTGTTGAAGTCTTAATGTTTACAACCATATACTTCCAACCTCGTCTCTTGACACTTTGTAATATTTTGTCTAAAGGATTATATTACATGTGTATGATGACTTAGGTCAACCAATAATGATAAAGAGAATTAAGTAAACTCACTTTTATGTAATACCATATAGACATGAGTTTGTTATAATGATTTTGAACACATGGTAGATAATCCTTATCATGAGCATGATATGATCGAATAGGTATGGGGTAATATGAAAGATTGGCCAATATAGAGTTTGATCGAGAAATAAATGATATATAATTTGTTTTGAATTGGTTTTTTTTTCTCTCACCACTTTAAATCATTTAGTTCTGAAAAATATAACTTTATAATGAGAGTCTAATCCTTAGAATGATTTATAACCTTTGCATGCATTAATGAATTGTGGAAACAAAACTTAAAAAGTTTTTCTTTTAAATGAATGGTAGAGAATAATATTAAAGATTTGAATTGAACTCTAAATTGAAGATTAAAAACAATATGAATTTAGGATTAAAATATTATTTCAAGATTAGATTATTTGATGTTTTAAAGTTCCTTTATAAGAAATCTATTTTTTATTTAATGTATTAGTTTCGTAATTATATTTAAATCTTATTTCATATTTTCCTCGTATTATAAGAGTTAGAGTAATGGGTTCCTCTTATCACAAATATGAAATATTTATAGTATTTACAAAACTAATCAGGAAGTTTTTATTTCTCTAACAGATAACTTAACACATCTTTCGAATGATAAAATGGAAACATTGTCAGAGGATATGCATTGCTCATGAAAAATTTGAAACCAAATAATCAAGGAAAGAAACGATCCACTCAAGTCAAAGAGAAAGAAAAATGAAGAATTCAAGTAAAAAACAATGAGGGACCCTAGATTTTAATTAAAAATATAGAAGGGGGTTGTTGGGGCCCAACAACTGTGTATGAATGAAGTATTTTAATATCATGTTTCACTTATTCTAAGTCCACAAGCATGCCATATGTATAAAGAATGCACATATACACAAATACACATCCATATGCATGAAGCATTTACTTCTAGCATTCCTACTAATGCATCTATGTTCATTCTATGCATCATGCACTCTAGTGAATTTCTATTTAAATTCACTTTTTTTTTTTTTGTAGATGGTTTTCTCTTAATTTATTCATATCCTTGCTTCCCCGTGTTCTCCCATTCTCCTCATATGCACTATTTTTCCCTAGTCTGAATACTTTCGAGCCAATTTCCACTTGACCATTATTCAATCCAATCAATGTGTTCAATTTGCAGTGACTTCTCTTAGGCATTCATACCCAAAATTTACCTTTATGGAACATTCGAGCACCTTCAAATGAGACATCACACAATATTCCATAACTCTACTACCACACCATCTAGAATCATTCCACATCCTCGTTATTACTTCTAGTTTTCCATTATATTACTTCATTTAATAATTCCCTATGAAAGCATACTTTTCTCACTCAACATCATTCCTAATGGAAGTATCTTTTCATTCAATGGAACTTTTCAAGAGAAATAACCGTCATTATTCTATCCTTGATTTTGGAACTGATACACTTCTTCCACTGTGAACTCTGATGTCAGTAGTGGCGCTCTTTCTCTGAGTAATTTTATACAAAGTAGTTAAGTTATAGTTATCAAATCATTTACATGCACTGATGTTCTTGGCACATAGAGATGATTCACACATCACCTCTTAATATCCTTAGTATCTTTCACATCAATCTTATAACTATATACAGAACACTACCTTCAAGGTTGTGGAGTCTTAATTTTCCTTTATATACCCATTAATGACATTATTCACCTATTGGATTCATATCCTATGTGAGGACTATTTTTGTTGTACCAACAATTCATTCAAATTCTATGACAGTTGAATAATAATTCCTTAGCTTCACTCTTCTTTAGTTAGTTATCCATTTTTCATTACTTTCCCTGTATCCCTTTGTTGCCTCAACCAACTTATACAATATTTTCATCACTTGAGAATTTATCTAAATTTTTTCTCTTATCAGCCTCTCATTTTCTTCTTTGTAGATCTCTACTTCTATTCTTAGGTTTATCATAGTATCTATTAATGTTTCTTTCTCCCCTCTGCCCTTGTGTCCATTTGATCATGTCTCTGCATTACCCACACTGATATTTTTTCATTGGCCTCTTTATCATGATTGTAATCTCTCTTTCCTTCTTCCATTTCTTGAATATGTATTCTTATACTGAAATGATATTTTTATCACTCCTAATTTAGCAAAATGTGCAAGCAACAAATTTTGTTAGAAATATGCATATCATAAAAATTTGTCAATTAATGTTACATATCCTTTTTATACTTAATTCATGAAGAAATATATCATCATTATCCAAACTATAACAATTGAATGTTATTATCCTTGGAGTCATCTTTATAATGACTATTCATGTGCCCCAATCTAATCTCCGAGCTGAAAGTTAAGGCTTCCTGAAAACGTCACTTTCACCCTTTTTGTGCAAATAGGATCTTGTAGCAACAATGAAATGGTTGTGTGCCAATCTCATCAAATTATTCCATAGGCTCTTTAAACTGGTACATAATTTGAATTCTACATAGGTTCTTCCTTCAATACAGTTTCCTTGTGACAGCAGGCTTGAAACCACAGGATTATCCACTCTAAGTGATATTCCTTAAGTGATTTTTTGTTTATTCTTCTACACATGACCTTGTTCAAAAATGTCCACTAGCTTGTTTACATCTAGGAAATTCATGTTTCTAGTCAACCCCTTTACCATATCATGATACTGATGTTGGAACTAGGTCCTCCAGACTTAGACATTCTTGCATTCTTCCAAGTAATACTTCCCGAAGTACACTTCACCGAAGTACTTATATTATCTCCACTAGTAGATTGGATGGTTGAGATTTAATCTCCTATTGACTTGACGATCCTGGCTCATCTGGAGGATTCAAAGAAATTAATGATCATGACTTAATCAGGTGTTGATATAGACATTCCTTATTTATTTCAGGGCTTCGACACTATGGGACTCCGGGATATTACAACTCTCAAGTTGTTCAACTTCCCCAGAGTTGTACCTGCCAAAGTGGTCATAAAGTGAAGATGATATCTTACCATCGGTTAACACCTTCCATTACACTATCCATCGACTAGATTAATCCAAAGACTATGAATTAATCAAGTGTTGAGATGCACGATCCTTATTTTTTTCATGGCTTCGACACTTTGGGACTTCGGGATATTACAAGTCTCAATTTTTTCAACTCCCTCGGAGTTATATCTTTTAAAGTGCTTATGCCATCCTTCCACTTCTTGCTCTAATAGTTGAGAAAAGTATAGAAGGGATATTAGATCGATGGTCTACATGATTTCGTTACTCCGAGACTCTGGGATATTGTGGCTTACTATGTCCTTTCACTATACTTGATCAGAAGGTCGATAATCTACCCGAAGTTCCTCCTTGATCAAACAGTTGGCTGGATTTTAGGACTTAGACACTTAGAGACTCCAGGAATTGTGGATTACCCTGTCCTTCCAATATACTCGATCTAAAGGTTGAGAATTCACCCAAAGTTCCTCCTTCATCTGACGACCTACATTAATTTGTGGTTTTGGCCTTTGGGGATTCCACCCATTTCTAATTCATTTATCCCCAGAATTATCAATGCTGAATGATCACATAAATCATCATCCCAGTCAAATGGTTGAGGTTTTAATGGTTCGATCTGACGACTCTTGTTATACCCAAAATTTCTCAACTAGATATGACAACTCTCATTTATCCACCTTCTCCCAAATATTTTTTTGACCTGGGATCAATGTACTTTAGAGGTTTGATTCCTCTAAGACTCCTTTCTCTTTAGAATTGGATTTGAACTGAACCATGATTGTTTATTTGTTCCTTCAGTCAACGATCAACAATTATCATATCTACGGACTATAATAGATTTTCCTCACAGTTCTGAAGATGTTTCTACATTCGATCTATTCGTAATTATATCCCAATTGCACTTCCTTAAGGTGCTCCTCATATTTCCTTCAACCTTTCCAAAGGTATTAACACTGCACGCTCTAATTTTGTGCAGCCTAATACACTATCTCTCTTAAGATTTAGGATCTCAAAGACATATTATTTCTTAATGAAAATACCATATTTATCTTTTTGATATCAATGACAAGACCATAATACCATGAATAATAGTTCCATCCCATACCAATTTGGTGTTTCAACTAGAAGCTCTAATACCAATTTGTAATGTACCCAACCACCCATGGGTCGGGCATGCTACCTAAAAAACAAACTTCTTTAACTAATCTCAAATTTTGGTAATAATTAATTCGAAATGAAGCAAAAAAGAATGCAATAACCACACTTGTAATAATCAAGATTCATGCTACAACATAAAATAAAGAAACAATGTTCCATGCACAACAATAAACAACAGGCATGCACATAAAATTACATCTCATAGATGAATATACACAACAGAATATACATTATACATAAAACACAAAGAACACTTATCTTTTCAAGTAAACATTCATCAACTGGTTGCAAACCAAGGATTTTCCTCCCAACCATACACACTATTGTTCCAATTCGCAACAGTAGGTCAATCCTGATCCAAGGCTATGAATCCATAAGGATGGTTCCTAGGCTAATTCTAAAACACACAACAATTGGCTAATAATCTCTCAGGTTTTCCCAACCACACAACAATCCTAATTTCCATCTCTATTTCCCCTTCATCCTACACAACCTAAATAAATGAACCCCTCTCTCTTCCATGCAATCGCTCATGTTGCTCCATTTCTCTCCAGGGCTCTAGTGGTACTGATAAGGAAATATCCATGCTAGAAACTCCAAGTATTCTTAGTTTTGAATAGTTCATTCAGAACTACCATCAATCTCATGCCCATAGGCATCCATTCCTACCTGGAATGATCAGTAATTTATTACATCCATATATAAATGGATCTCCTCTTACAACCACTTGTTTCCATTCTTATACCAAGAGCACACGAATTAACAATAATGAGGAACCAAGAATGAAAGAGTGAGAAGAGTGTAAGAGTTAATGGAGAAGAGAAAGTGAACCCCCAAAATGAAAGAGTGAAAGGAATATGAACCCCCAAACTTCCCAAATAATGGTTTATATAATTACATGAAATCAAGAACCCCATGGCCTCCCTAAGAAGCTCATGTAACCACTTTTCTCCATAAAATCAACTATGGGTAAATAAAATATAATAAAAGACTTATCCCCTTAATCCCCCTCTTCGATGGAATCATAGCCCCCTATCTCTTTTTTGCTTGTTCGTCTTGCAACTATCGATGTATTTTATTAATATATATAAATGTATTACATTTCTAGGCACTTTGGCCCCTTTCCAACTTTACCGGCTCACTAGCCTATGTCATATTTACATAATAAATTCTAGTTCATAGGGATAAAAAACTCGGGTGTTACACCTACAATAGAGGAACTTAGTTTTCTTTCTAGTTGTTTGATTGGATTATTTTTAGTTTTAGTTTATTTATTTCTGCTTGTAAATAATTTTTCTACTTGATTAGTGATTTAAATATGAATTTCCCTATCAAGTTGATATCTTTCATAATTGAAGCTTATTCTTGTATATAAGAAGGTTGTTATGGCTACCAATAAAATAAATTCTTCCCTACAGACTAGAAATTTTTTTGGAGAACTCGAGGAAGTGTTACTCTTGAACTTTCATTCCTAGATTACCTTGAAAATTTATATTCTATCAATATTTGGAATTTATCTATCGCTTTTTTTTT
>JASDQU011441220.1:23709-38146 GCA_032191745.1 Picea mariana
ACCGTGAGGAGTTATGTGACATTCTACATACCACTAGAAATGGCATGACATGTACTATCCATATATACTAGTATTATCTGAAAATATATCATAACTCATACCATTATCCATCACACAAACTTGGGTCCATTACCCAAACCTGTGGTCTCCAACTTCTCATGGCCATAACTCTTTAACCGTGAGGAATTATGTGACGTTCCACATACCACCAGAAATGGCATGACAAGCACTATCCATCTAGGATATTTTCAACAACAATTTCCTTGATCTTCATCTCTTTATTCCTCATACAAGCATGGTTCCTCCAACCATTCTTCTAGGATAACTCAATCCGTAAAGTGTCTTCCCGTGAGGGATTTCACCATAGGGGGACCACTTTGGATTTCATCCATTTGTACACCTTATCAATCATGATAATACAATAATGAGTCATCTATACATTTTTCCAACAATGCATCATATACCAATGGAACCACATCGATCCATATTCATCATGTATCAATGACAATTCATTGATCCATCTTCATCTATGCATTCTCATCAAGGAAAATACATATTATATTACATCAATCATCAATCAATAAATCCTTTGACATCAATCAATCACTTGACATCAATCAATCAAACTATTGGCATCAATGACAACATGATCCAACAGGTCCTTCCTTCCATCCCCATGGTATTTTTCCTGCCTTACGGGTCTAGTTAGGTGGGAAGATGGTGGACGTGGTTGATGTGCCCCTTGACTATAACTTGTTACTAGGATGTAACTGGACTTATGCTATGACTGTAGTCATATCACCCATCTTCCTTACTTTATGTTTTCCTCACTATGGGAAAATCATGATGATCGATCGATTGTGCCTTGCATAGACTAGCCCCAATGCAGCAGTTGGACTGTCCATCCCTGTGATCAACAATTCTTAGTCGACAAATGATAATATTGGTGTTAGAATGTATTCATCCCTTATGGGTACTTTTGATTTCAGGGCACCAATTCATCATATCTATGCCATGTCCAGTAGGTCTTCTTCATCAATGAGGTTTGTTCATTTCCGCACTTTGTTTTTTAACAATCCTTGGAACCTACCTTCCTCGACTACATCTTGTGAAGTTTAGTCGAATATTTGAATGGCCATGCCACTATTGGAAACAAAAATATCATATCAGGTTGTTATTGACACTCTACCGACCCAGGTCCTGTCTCCTCATAGATGGACGAGGAGGATCCTATTCTTAAGCTCGTGTGGGCTAGTTCATCGTCTTGTTCACATGACTTCCTCAATGATACTTTACCCTCAGATGAAGAAATTTTAGAGGCCATGAATGGTTCTGATAGGCCATGGGATGATATGCACCATCGCTCTTATTTCCTCCGAGAGATTTCTAGAATTGAGCAAGATAATTTTAGATCTACCTTGAGTGAGATAGTCGGTCACGCCATAGTTCCACTCGATACACATGGTGTTTATGTTGAAGGAAACAAGGTGAGTATCTTCCCTACCGTCACGATCAATATCTCTCATATTCCTAGTAATATTGAAAATGTATATATCGGTGCAGATTATTTGCGAGAAGAAATTATGATCTACACTGAGCTCTTCAAAGAATTTTGCAATGTAATCGCTTGGTCATATGAAGAGGTTCCAGGAATCAAACCTCAAATTGTCGTACATGAGATTAAAACCTACCCAGATACTAAACGTGTTCGACAACAAATTTGAGTTGTCAATCCTAGGAAGTCCCCTTCTATTAAGGTAGAGGTGGATAAACTTCTTAATGTTGGCTTCATCTACCCAGTTCCCTTGACTGAATGGGTATCCAACACGATTCACGTGAATAAGAAGCAAGGAACCATTCATGTATGCATGGATTTTCGAGACTTGAATAAGGCATGTCCTAAAGACAACTTCCCGAGACCCTTCATTGATTAGATTCTCAATGAGTGTGTGGGAAGTGATGTTTTTTCTTTCATGGATGGATTTTCAAGATACAACCAAATTCAGATTAAACTTGAGGATCAACATAAGAATTTTATTTTTTCCTTGGGGTACATTCACATACTGAAAAATTCCTTTCGGCCTTAAAAATGTTGTAGCAACCTTCTAGTGATCCATGGCCTTCGATTTTCATGATCTCATTCATATATTCAAATCTTACCTTGATGACCGCGTTGCTCATTCTCGCAAGAGAGTGGATCACTCTACTCATCTTTGACTAGTTTTTGAAATATGTCTCTATTATCACATTTGTTTGAACCCTCATAAGTACATATTTTTCATTAGGTCATGTCATATTTTAGGATTCTTAGTCTCTGATACTAGGATCATGGTGGATCCTTTAAAGGTTGAGGCAATACTTCAATTTCCTCCCCCACTCACCATTCGTCAACTTCAAGGTTTATAGGGGAAAGCTAAATTTTTACATCGGTTTATAGTAAACTATGAAAATATTACTAAGCGTTTCATGTGTATCTAGAAGAAGGACACTCATTTTAGATGGGATGAGTGAGCCCAGGAATCCTTCGATGTTATGAAGAAAGACTTGGTATAAATACCTTTGTTGAATCCTTTGGACTACAATAGATATTACTTGGTTTATATCGCCATGTTCAAAGGGACGATTGGTATGGTTTTAGTTCAGGAGGATGATGAGCTTCATGAGAACATCGTTTAATATATTAGTCAAAACTTAGTCGGCTCTGAACTCAAGTATTCTAATGTTGAGAAGCTATATTTGGTTGTCATTCATGCAGTTCAACAATTAAGACACTATATATTGCTTTGAAAAACTTATGCGGTTGCTGATGTCAATCCATTTCAATATGTCCTTACTAGGTGTATCATAGGGGGGAAATATAATCAATGGATTGTCATCTTGCAAGAGTTTGATCTTGATTTTGCTTCAGCAAAATCTAAGAAATCGCTAGTTTTTTCCAAGTTAATATTGGACTTCCCTCGGTTCGATGAGGATGTTATTCATGTTGATTCATTTGCGGATGAACACATTTTCCTTTTCTCATCTTCAGACCCCTGGTATGGAGATATTTTGATCTAGCTTCAAACCTTGAATTTCCCTCATCATCTTTCAAGAGATTATCAATGACATATACGATACCAAACTAAGAATTACCTTATCATCGACAACAGTTTGTATTGTTGAGACGTAGATAATATCTTTCATCGTTGCTTGACTCAATAAGAGGTTGAGTCTGTCCTTAATGACTGTCACAATGGGGCTTGTGGTGGTGATCTATCCGGGCTTGAGACAACCCAGAAGATATGGTGAGCCGGTTATTTTTGGCTGTCTATTTTTAAATATTTTGTCAAAGAGTTCAAGAAGTTTCACCCCTACCAGGTGTTCACTCGAAATATGTGCTCACATCCAACCACTCTTCACCCAGTCATTACCATCGGTCCTTTCACCAAGTGGGGGGTGGATTTTTTGGATTGAAACCCAACTTTGGCTGGGGGGCATCAACATATTATAGTGGTCATAGAATACTTTAATAAGTGGGATAAGGCCATGCCTACAATAAAATATGATGGTAAGACTGCTTCATTTTTCGTGTTCAATAAAATTATAGCCAGGTTCAGAATCCCAAGTGATATTGTCACTAATCATGGTAGTCACTTTCAGAATGAAATGATTAAATAATTAGCATCGAAACTTGGGTTTAAACATGGTCATTCATCCCCTTAATAATCCCAGGAAAATGGAGATGTGGAGGTATTGAACAAGTCTCTCAAGACCATTTTGCAGAAAACTGTCAGCCACAACAAATCTGACTAGAATATCATGCTTTACCCTGTGCTTTGGGCATACCGAACCTCGGTTAAAACTTCCACCATTTTTTCTCATTTCCTGTTGGTACACAGTGTGGATTCGATCCTACCTATTGAATATGAAATACATTCTCTTAGACTAGAAGTTAAGGTCATACCTGACACTTCTGATCTCGAACAATGCCTCGTACACCTAGAGAGTCTATATGAGCTACGTCTAGATTCCTCTATGGATATCGAAGAAACTAAATGACATGTAAAGGTCTATTATGATAAATCGGTTTGTCCTCAATAGTACATTGAGGGTGACTTGGTCCTCTTGTATGACCAAGCCAAAGAACCACTAGGGGCGGACAAGTTAAACCTCATGTGGCACGATCCTTATATCGTGAGACATGTCTTAGAAAAAGGATCCTACGAATTAGAAGATTATGAATGGAATATGTTGGCTGAGCCTAGGAAAGGGTTCTTCTTGAAAAGATATTACGCTTGAGCCCCAATATTGGGAATAACTCTTTGTATACTAATATATTTTAGTGTATATATATTTTCCCCTTTCTTCATCAACTTGATTATTGATTTTTCCCTTTGTTGGTAGATGTCAACGGAGTCTTCGATCTACTTAGGATTCATAGATGGGGCCAGTTGTCATACACAGAACTTATCTTCCACCTCTTGGGTTGTTTACTCACCCGAGGCTCAACTGGTGTCTTCAGGTGGTGTTTTCTTAGGGCCATCAACGAATAATGTGTCCAAATATAGTGTCATTATACAACTTTTACGCGATGCCATTTCACATGGTATTTGTTCTTTAAAAGTTCTTATGGACTCCCAATTAGTAAAATGTCAGTTGAACAACAATTAGCGTGTGTGAGACCCTACTCTACTCTGACAATTCCTATGGGTATGAATTTTGGAATGAAATTTTGATTTTACTACTTATCATCACATACCTAGAAGTTCTAATTATGTATTTGATGCATATGCTAATTATGTTTTAGATTGGAATTTTTCACATAACTAAAGAAAATAAAACACATTCACCAATGTACACATTGTAATATAAGTAAAGTTGAAGACCAATGTTTTTTATATTTCATCTCTCCAAAAATATGGTGTTATAGTACAAAATTGGGGCTCACACCCTCAAAATACATATACAGACGATCAATACAATAACCATGACATATATGCATGTGGTGCCATATGTGTGTCATGATATCATAGCATGATGTTTGTGATAAGCCTAAAGAGTTTCACCCAATAACAAGCCACACCTACCACCTGTCATTGCATCGTCTCCAACAGAT
Source organism: Picea mariana (assembly GCA_032191745.1). Taxonomy (NCBI): domain Eukaryota; kingdom Viridiplantae; phylum Streptophyta; class Pinopsida; order Pinales; family Pinaceae; genus Picea; species Picea mariana. The sequence goes on from JASDQU011441220.1 coordinate 28,805, forward strand.
CCTCTACCTGAACCATCCAAATTCTTTGCGTCAAATGAGACAGGCTTCCCTGCACATTTTGAAGCACTCTCTTAGTGTCTCCTCCAGCTGGATCATCCTCCTCGTGCCTTCGTCGGTGTCATGTGAATCCATATGGTCATCATGGACCCACATATGCATAACATACATGTTTTAATTAGTACTTGACATCATCAGAATTTTTTTTTTCTTTTACAAAAATACAAAAAAATGAAATATTCAAAAAACCTTTTTATACCTATGTTGTTGATTAAGGTTGGTTGTCATTGATTTCAACCCTTTAAGAAAGCTCCGTAGCACAAAGGTTGGGTAATGTACCCAATATTGTTTGATATAAAGATGACTCGTTATTGTCTTGTCATGGTTGATAATAAGTAGAAATTGATGAACTCCAAAGTTGTCCCGTTATGGTGAAAGACCTCACGGGAAGACGCTTTGTGGATTGAGTTATCCTAGAAATATGGTTAGAGAAACCATTCTTATTTTTGGAATAATGAGATGAAGGTTAGTGAATTTTTCATTGCAACTATCCTATATGGATGGTTCTTTTCATGCCATTTCCAGTGGTATGTGGAACATCACATAACTCCTCACGGTTAGAGAGTTATGGCCATGATAAGTTGGAGAACCCAAGTTTGGGTAATGGAACCAAGTTTGTTTGATGGATAATGGAGCCTGAGAAACTACGGGGTTGGAGGCTTCTTCCAGTTGCAGATGGAAAACAAAAAAATTTGGTGCTTCCAATGAATGTAATTCTTCAAGACATATAAGAAAAAACATTATGTGGTTTTCTCTCGATTTGGGTTTCCACGTAAAACACTGGTGTATTGTGTATGTGTGTGATTGTTCATTTCTTATTTCTCATTATTGGATAATAATTCCACATTGATATAACACTTGGATTATTTGAAGAAAAATGATTATAATTACGCTATTATAGATTCACTCCCCTTCTCAGTAATCCAACAATTGGTATCAGAGAAGGTTCCTTCAGAAATCAGTTTAGCCACTGAAAGGTAGATCATGGAGAGTACCGACTTGTATAAAAATGGAGTACCACAGTTTTATGGACAGAAGTATGTTTTTTGGAGCATAAGGATGAAGACATATATACAGGCACAAGGATTTTAGGTTTGGCAATCAATTGTAGATGGATACATAGCACCAACAGTTCCACCAACAAATGACAAAGAAGTGAAACTTAGTGAGAATAATTCCAAAGCCAAAAATGCACTTTTGAATGGTCTCAGAGATATGGTATTCACCAACGTTTCACATTATAAATCCACTAAAGATATTTGGAACAAGCTTCAAAATATTTATGAAGGAGATATAAAATTCAAAGCAACAAAGCTTCAAACTTACAGAGGTCATTTCGAACAACTAAAAATGAAGGAAGATGAGAATATTGCAGCCTACTTCTTACGAGTCGATGAAACAATGAATGGAATCATAGGATTGGGAGAAGAAATTGAAGAATCTGTAATTGTTCAAAAGGTACTAAGATCTCCTCCTATGAGATTTAACCCTAAGATATCAACACTAGAAGAAAGATCAGTTCTAAACTCAATAAGCATGGACGAACTGCATGGAATCTTCACATCATATGAAATGAGAATTGAACATGAAAATCCATATGTAAAAGAAGCATCCTTCAAATAATCCAAAAGATAAAAGCAAAAGAAAAAGGAACAATAAGAATATAGAAACAACAGTGACATCTCGGTAGATGATGAAGAAGTGGCCAACTTCGTCAAAAGACTGAGCAAGGGAACCGATGGTAGGTATAGAGATAAGCTTCCTTGAATTTTTTTTAATTGTGATGGTATTGGTCATTTTGATAACAAATATCCTCATAAGAAAAAGAGAAATGATGAAGTTTACTCAAAATACAAAAACACATATAAAGGTAAAAGAACTACAAAGAAATTTTTCAAGAAAAGATTATGCACCAAAGAAGACATCTCATCATCAGTTGAAGATGAAGTCAGTGACAGTGAGATATGAAGAGTTCTATTCATGGTAGTAAAAGACTCTGAAAAAGAAGAATCCGAAGAAGAATATGAATAATCCAAAGAAGAATATGAAGAAGTCAAAGAATAAATTGAAGAAGCAGAAGTTGACTATCAAGAAGAATTAATGTGTGCCATAGAAGTTATCAGAAGAGAAAACAAGAAAAACAAGAAACTACAAGAAGAACTAGACAAGAAAAAGGATACTCGAGAACTAGAACAAATGATCACAAAATTGAAGGTTCAAATAGAAGAAGATAAAATAATTGATGAAGGACTCAAAGAAAAGCTAGAAAAAAGGACAGGATCATTGGAAACCTGGAAGCAGAGATTGTCGCACTAAGAAAAGATATTCAAAAGAAAAATATGTATAATAGCGCAAAAGTTCTAGATGACACTATCAGTAGTCAAAAATATCATCTTGACAAGTCCAGACTTGGATACAATCAGACAGAAAAGGGATCCATCTCCAAAACAAAAGAGTAAGAAACATATCAAAAAATTTATGCAAAAACAATCAAAGGAGATAGGAAGATATACAAGAAAGATTACATGGACACTCCTCCACCAAGAAGATTCAGATTTCAAAATCAACAATAGACATATAGGCCTCAAGAAGAAGAAGATTCATAAGAGCACCTCCTTTCAGAATATCTTCAACTCCCAGGTATCAAACTATATTTTTTGGTTTATGTTCTGCATGTAATAATTTAGGACATAAAGTTGTGAATTGCAGAGCTAACAATAGGAACAATAAATACACAAAGGGGTTACTCAAGAAGACCTAGTGAAACACAAAGAAGAAGTTACAACAAGTTTGAATCTTTGAGAACTGAAGTGGAATGTTAGAAATGTAACAATTTTTGACATGTGGCCAAAGATTTTAGAATGACATTCCTTCCTAAATAACCTTAATAGAATAACAATAGTCATAGATAGGAACCTCAGAAAACGACATGGATAAGAAAGAAAGATCATTATAGCAATGAAGAATACACAATTTCTCTAATAGCTAAGCAGAAGAAACAAAGTTGGTATGTTGACGGTGGATGTTCAAAACACATGACAGGTGATAGAGACAAGTTTCTTACATTACGAAAGGAAAGAGATGGATTAGTCTCCTTCGGAAATGATGATTCAGCCAAAATCATTGGAAAAGGCACAATCTGAATTGGGAACAAGAATTAAAAGGTAGAAAATGTTCTACTAGTAGAAGATATGAAGCATAATCTTCTAAGTGTGAGTCAAATTTGTGACCAAGGTCATAAAGTTACTTTCGATTCACAAAAGTGTGAGATAAGAAAAAAGGTTCAGGGAATTTGGTCGCTACAACTACAAGAACTTCAAGCAACATATATGTGTTAAGTCAAAGTCAACAAAAGATAACCTTTTCAAAGTCAACAAAAGAGAAGCATTCAGAGAAATGCCCCAGATCACGAAACCAACCAACACTTTATGCAAGCATTGTCAACAAGGAAAGAAAAAAAAGACCAGGTTTAAATCAAAGGGATATTCAAGGACAAGACCACTTGAAATTGTGCATACTGATCTAGTTGGACCAACTAAAACAAAGGGATTAAAATGTGATAAATACTTCATGTTATTAGTTGATGATTATACACGAATGATTGCAGTTTTCTTTCTCAAGAATAAGTCAGAAGCTTTTGAAAACTTCAAGATCTACAAGGAAATGGTTGAAAATGAAATGGATTCAAAAATCAAATTCTTGAGATCTGATAATGGAGGAGAGTTCACCTCAAAGGAATTTATGGACTACTGCAGAAATCATGGAATAAAAGGTCAATTCTCCATTGCTAGGACACCTCAACAGAATGGAATTGTTGAAAGAAAGAACATGACAATACATGAAATGGCTCAAACAATGTTAATGGATTCAAAATTGACAGATATTTTTTTGACACAGGCAGAGCATACAACAGTTCACATTAAAAACAGAGTAATGCTCAGAAACAACAATGATAAAACTCCTTACAGACTATGGAAAGGAGGACCAACAAATGTAAAGTAGTTCCGAGTTTTTGGAAGAAAATGCTATATCAAAAGAAAATATGGTGAAATGGGAAAGTTTGACTCTCGTGTGGACAAAGGATTACTTGTTGGTTACTCAAGTACAAGGAAAGCATACAAGTGTTACAATATAATATTGAACAAAGTTGTGGAAATAATAAACGTAACAATTGATGAAACAGGCAGACTAGAATCAAAGGAAGAAAATTAATCAATGAATCAGCCCTTAGAAGAAGAAGCATAAGATGAAAAAGAATTAGAAGAGGAAGATGAAGAGAATTTGACAGAAGCAGAAGAGCAATTTCATCAAGTGTCTCCAAAGACAACGAATAAACGAGTACAGAAGGATCATCCTTAGGATCGGATTATCGAAAACAAAGATGTAGGAGTTGAGACTAGAAGAAGAATCCGTTCACCAGAAAAAAACACACCTAACACTCTAATCTACAATTGAACCAAACTGTTTTGAAGAAGCCAACAAGGATGAATCTTGGAATAAGGCCATGAATGAAGAATTGGATCAAATAGAGAAAAATGACACTTGGGAACTAGTTCGAAGACCAAAGAATAAGAATGTGATTGGCACAAAGTGGGTCTTCAGGAATAAATTGAATAAATATGGACAGGTTACAAGGAACAAAGCTAGATTTGGTATGTAAAGGATATGCACAGGTTGAAGGAATCGACTTTGAAGAGACATTTTTCCTAGTTTCTAGAATGGAAGCAATCTATTTTCTTTTAGTTTATGCATGCTCCAAAAATATGAAAATGTATCAAATGGATGTAAAATCAACTTTTTTGAATGGGGAACTTGAAGAAGAAGTCTACATTGAACAACAAGAAGCTTTTCAGTTGTCAGAAAACACATATTATGTGTGTAAATTAAAGAAGGCCTTGTATGGTCTAAAACAAGATCCTAGAGCATGGTACTCTAGACTGCATAAGTATCTGCAGCAGGCAGGGTTCAGAAAAGAAAGTGCAGACAACAACCTCTACATCAAGGTAAGTCAAGGTAATATTTTATTAATTGAAGTTTATGTTGATGATATCATTTTTGGTAGTGATGATGATAGGTTAATCCATAAATTTGAAAAATATATGCAGAATGAGTAAAAAATGTCGTTACTTCGAGAACTATCCTTCTTTTTGGGACTTCAGATACGCTAAAGCAACCAAGGAATTTTTATTTCTCAAACCAAGTATATCAGATAAATGCTAAAAAGGTTTGGTATGGAAGATTGAAAACCAGTTGCAAGTTGAGAAAAGATGATGATTCAAAGTCTACAGATCAGAGGCAGGTCAATGATTGGCATCCTACTATATGTGACAACATCCAAACTAGATGTAATGCAGGCAGTTGGATAGGTGGTACGATTTCAAGCAGCACCATGTATTAGCAGTGAAGATGATTTTCAGATATCTCAAAGGAACATAAGAGTTTGGATTATGGTATCCAAAAGGAAATGATCTATCACTTATTGCCTACAGAGATGCAGATTGAGCAGGTTGTATTGATGACCGATGAAGCACCAGTGGAGCAACATTCTACTTGGGTGAGTGTTTAGTATCATGTCTAAGAAAGAAAAAATCATCAGTATTTTTATCTATAGCCGAGGCAGAATACATTGCATCAATATCATGTTGTACACAAGTTATTTGGATGAAACAAACTCGAATAGATATACAAGTTGAGTATGACGATCCCATTCAAATATATTGTGATAATAAAAGTGCCATCAGTTTCTCAAAGAATCTGGTGTTGCACTCCAATACGAAGCACAATCCAATCAAGTACCACTTTTTACAGGAATAGGTTGCAGAAAAGAACATCAGAGTTGAGTATGTGGGTACAAAATAACAAGTGGCAAACATCTTTACAAAACCACTTCCATGGGAAGCCTTTGAGTATCTTCACCAGAGAATCATAATTATTTATAATCCAAAATGAATGTTTTTTCATGCTTATCTTATATATCTTAGATGTACACGAGGAAGAACCATAAGAAGACAGTTCAGTCAGGGGCAGCAGCCCCGGATGGAAAGATACATTTTCCATTGATGACAAAGGGGGAGAGATTTATGAGATGCATAGGATAGAGGCATGGTTCTAGGGGGAGTAGATTTATAAGATGTAGAGGATATAGGCATGGTTTCAGGGGGAACATGAGTGATATGATTTCAGTATTGCATCATAGTTTTTCCATCAATTCCAAATGGGGATATTGTTGATTAAGGTTGGTTGTCATTGTTGTCAACCCTTGAACAAAGCCTCGTAGCACAAAGGTTGGGTAATAGACCCAAGATTGTTTGATGTAAAGATGAATCGTTATTGTCTTGTCATGGTTGGTAATAACTAGAAATGGATGAACTCCAAAGTCGTCCTATTATGGTGAAATCCCTCACAGGAAGATGCATTGCGGATTGAGTTATCCTAGAAGTATGGTTAGAGAACCCGTGCTTATTTGTGGAATAATGAGATGAAGATCAGTTAATTTGTCATTGAAATTATCCTATATGGATATTTATTTTCATTCCATTTTAGGTGGTATGTGGTGTTGGACACACCTACCACACTTAGAGGGGGGGTGAATGAGTGTGGGGATCTTTTTCCCAAAACTTCCCTCTTACACAAAAACTCCTTAGTTAACATTCAACATTTTCTCATTACTCATTGCTATCATTTATAATCAGTTATATGTGAATACATATCAGAAACATATATCAGAAACATATCATCAACAAATCATCTCCACAAGGAACTCAAAGAACACAAGATGTATGTACAATTTTTCTTTTTATTATGGACTTCAATCTGGGGATTTTTTAGCAACAATTGAATAGAGTACAATTCTACAAGAGAATCAACTCTATATGAAAGACTCATCTTACATTCTCAACATCAACTGAGATGAGGAAACAATCCTCAACAAATATCAATCTGTCAACATAAACAAGTGCATCAACCATGCACCAACTTGTGCCAAAATACCTGTAATCAACCTGTACCATAAACAAGTGAATCCAACCATGTACCAAGTATATACCAATCATGTGTCAAATAATAATCAACAATGACTCATCAATATGTACCAACATTATCAACTATACACCTCATGTATGTGCCAACTCATCAACTGCTTGTCTCAGCCATGACTAGTTTTGGATTAGTCAACAACCCCAATTTGAAATAATCATAACCTTGTACCTGTAATGAATAAATATATGAAACAGATACAAAATGTTCTTAAGTGTGTTTTATGCAATTCCTCCAGGTGGTACTACTTGGAACCTCTCAGAAAAGGTGTTATAGAAAAAATGACATAACTTATTCTGACTTATTCTAGAGAGCGACCTTGTAGAGAGTGGCCCACACAAAATATTAATTGAATTGATATGAAACTATTACACAACCTACTACATCCTGTACCCTAACTAACACATTTGGGTGCACTAAATTTGGATCTGTTATGAAGATGTTATGACATTTTCACCCGAAAAACTTGTTTTTGACTAGTTTCAGGACTAGCCACAAACCCTATTTTCCATAAAGTGTAACTCCCAAAATACAACGACCCACAAGCTGAATTGTTTACCACAGATACTTGGGTATGTTTTCTCAATGGCATATCAATTTCGCAATCTGAATTATTATAGAAAAAAATTTATAGTGAAAATGGTGAGATGACTTGTAAATAACATGCCTTAGAAAACACCATCAAAAGAATTTATTCTTCCTTGCATTTTGGCCTTCTTTTCTTCACCTTTCCTAAGAATTTTAGCTTAGATATCCTTGTTTACCTCAAACACATATAGATATTCAATATTATCAAGTTTTATTAAAATGAGAGAGCCTTTCCTCTTATTTATACTCTCCAAGTAGCTTCCTTAAAAACATCGTATAGGTCACTTGGCCCCACTTTCCTTATTTTAGGGTTATCCCACTTCTAATTTCTCCATTAAATTTATTATTTAAACAATTTATTTTGTATTCACTTTGAATTATAGTATAATTATCACTTCACTTTATTATTTACCTTTTAAAAACCCTTAAACCACTTTGACTACTTTGACCTTTTGGGGCTTCTAGATGACATGTGAGGGTCCTCCAACTTCGTAAGGCCATAACTCTCAAACCATGAGGAGTTATGTGACATTCCACATACCACCAAAAATGGCATGACATGTACTATCCATATAGAATATTATTTTCTAAAAATATATCATAACTCATACTGTTACCCATCAAACAAACTTGGGTCCATTACCAAAACCTGGGGTCTCCAACTTCTCATGGACATAACTCTCTAACCGTGAGGAGTTATGTGATGTTCTACATACCAACAGAAATTTCATGACAAGAAATATACATCTAGGATAGTTTCCCTGACAAATTCAATTTCCTTCATCTCATTATTCCACATACAAGCATGGGTCCTCCAACCATTCTTCTAGGATAACTCAATCCACAAAGCGTCTTCCCGTGAGGGATTTCATCATAAGGGGACCACTTTGGATTTCATCCATTTGTGCACCTTTTCAATCATGATAATACAATAATGAGAGCACGGGTCCTCCAGCCATTCTTCTAGGATAAGTCAATCTGCAAAGCGTCTTCCTGTGAGGTCTTTCACCATAAGGGGACCACTTTGGAGTTCATCCATTTGTGTACCTCATCAATCATGATAGGAAAATATTGAGTCATCTATACATTTTTCCAACAATTCATCATATACCAATGAAACCACATCGATCCATCTTTATCATGTATCAATGACAACTCATTGATCCATCTTCATCATATCAATGACAATTCATTGATCCATTTTCATCTATGCATTCTCATCAAGGAAAATACATATTATATTAAATAAATCATAAATCAATCANCCAATTATTGATGTCAACATGTAGATAAGGCATGATCTACATCAATAGTCAATGGGGCTATCTCTCCCCATCAATAAACATCAATCACATCAATGTGATTTACTCTCCCCCTTTGACATCAATGGCAAAGGGCCATTCTCATCTTGGGGATGCTCCCCTTGCTTGAACTCTCCTTGGGGATGCTCCCCCTGTATGAATGTCTTTTATCTTCCTCTGAATAATATCTGCCCTTTTGAACAAGGGATATCACTTTGAGGTAATTCTGAAGATAAATCAAACATACTCCCCCTGTGACCATTGATCCCCCTGAAATTATGCTCCTGTGCTCTTTCTTCAAGTATAGGGCTCTTTTCTAGGTATGCATCTGATAAATATCTCCTCCTAGAATCATGGGAAG
>JASDQU011441224.1:10602-23655 GCA_032191745.1 Picea mariana
GGGGGGGGGGTCCGAAATTGCTTTCATTGCCGTTGATCCGGGCGCGCTAATCTGAGTCGTCGGAGAGATGCACGCCCGATTCCAGACCCCCCCTCCCTGCTTAAAGGTAGAAAGGAAAGGGGGGTCTGGAATCCAATACGCGTCGTTGATCTAGGCATTCCAATCTGGACTGCTCGGACTTGCTCGTGACTTATATTGGGCACATTATCATCTGAAACCTTGAACAAGTGGGTTTTTAACCCATTTTCTGCGTTCTATCCCCCCTTGCAAGAAATATCGCTAACATTTGGCTCCATGGGGGATAGAGTTGTCCCTGTGATTCCCTAAGAACTTTTTTGCAGACTTAGTGCCTTTGCTGTTGGGCTATGGAGTCATTTATTAGTCTGGAAAACAGAAAACAGAAACAATATGTACAAAACAAAACAAAACAAAAAGAGCCGACTGCGGCTCACAGAAAACATTTTTTCAAGAAATGCCCATTGACTGGGCTGTTAAAAACTTCATTGCCCTCCAGATCCTACAACCTGTAAGTGTTGTTTGAAAATACTTCAAGGATCTTGAAAGGTCCGAACCAAAGGGAATCAAATTTACTGTGTTTTCCCTTTTCCTGCCTGGGTGCATCCCACTTGAGTACCAGATCGCCCTATTCAAATTCCTTCTTCTTGCTCTTCCTGTCAAAAGCCCGCTTGATCTTCTGCTGATGATTGTAAGCTTTGTCCAGGACCTGTTCTCTGATCTGATGCACCTCCACCATCTGATGAATTCTTCTGAGCACATGTTTGGACTCTCTCTCATAGTCCTGGAGGAGATTTGCCACAGGTAAGGCAAGCTGAGTAGGGAAAATGGCCTCTATTCCGTAAACCAGTTGGAAGGGTGAGAGACCCAGGGATTTCTTTGTTGGCACCCGATCAGCCCAGAGATAAAATTTGAGCTTTGAGTCCCAAGCCTTCTGATTATCCTCTAGTAATTTTTTGATGAGCTTGATCAGGATTTTATTGGAGGACTCTGCCAGTCCGTTTCCCTGAGGATAGTAGGGAGTGGAATGAATCAGTGAAATCCCAAATTGTTCACAAAACTTGACCAGAGGCTTAGATCGAAATGGGGAAGCATTGTCAGTGACAATTTTGCTGGGACAACCAAATCTGGCTATGATGTCCTCCAGGAAGCTGATGATTACTTTGTGAGAAGTGCTTTTGGTGGGGACAGCTTCTATCCATTTAGTGAAATAATCAGTCGCGGTGAGGATCCATCTGTGCTGGCCACTCGAAGGGGGATGAATTTCCCTAATGAAATCTAATCCCCACTACTGAAAGGGTGCTGAGACCACCACAGGTTTCAATGGCAGGGATTTGAGCTGTTGTTTTCCTGAGAATTTCTGGAATTTGACGCAAGCACTGACTTCCCTGCAGACATCGGTGAACAAAGTAGGCTAGTAATATCCAGCCCGGAGAATTTTGTGGGCTGTGGTCTTCCAAAAATGATGACCTCCGCAGAGACTGCTATGAAAATCAAACATTACCTTCTTGGCTTGCAGAGGGTCCAGACATCTTAGTAGTATCCCTAGAGGGTCTCTCCAGAATAGGGCTCGGTCAATGAGGCAATATTTGACCGCTTTGAGTTTCAGAGCTCTGGCCCTACTCTTTCCTAATCCGTCAGGGGGCTTTAACTCCTACAGAAAGTACACGATATCCCTGTAACAGGGACATTCTTCTAGTGGTATGGTGATCTGGGAATTACTGCTAGATGACTCAGCTTGTTCATTGATGCAGTTAATCCCCAGAGTTTTGAAATTGGATTCAGCCAGCAATCTGGCCAAACCTTGCCCCCTTATTAACTTGGTAGGCTTAATCTCCAGGTCAAATTCCAAGATCTTGGCTATCCATTTACCCCTTCTCCCGTCTATGTCAGGTTGTATAAGAATGTCCTTCACAGAGGGTGAAGGGACATATGCAGTGACCCTGGAGTGCAAAACATAGATCCTGAAGGCTTTGAGGGTTTTCACCAATGCATATGCCTACTTTTCCATGATCTCATATCTGAGTTCAGCATCCCTCAATGCCCTGTTGAAGAAGGCAATGGGTTGTTCTCGCCCTTGATCGTTTCTCTGCAATAAGACTGCTGCTACTGAGTCGTCGGAAGCAAATGAGAAAATCAGGAAATCTTTAGAATAATCAGGACTGATTAGCACAAGCACCTCAGTCAATGCTTTCTTTATCTGTGCAAAATATTCCCTGGGTTTAGCAGTCCATTTTAGTTCATGGCCCTTCCTGAGCATGGCTGTGATGTGTTTCACTAGCTCAGCAAAATTTGAGACGAATCTCCTCAGAAAGTTTATCTTCCCCAAAAATGCCTGAACTTCCTTCTTGGACCGAGGGAGAGACAAGGCCTAAATCACCTCCACCCTGCTGGGGTCAATTCTTACTCCTTCTGCTGACACTATATGACCTAACAGTTTCCCCTCTTTCATAGAAAATAATGATTTCTTAGGGTTTAAAGATAGGCCATACCTTCGACACTTTAGGAAAACCCTCTTCAAGTGGCAGCAATGCTCTCTATTAGTCTTGGAGAAGACTGTGATGTCATCCAAATATATCACCACAAACTGGTCCTTCTCCCCAATGAAGGCTATGTCCATGGCTCGTTGAAACGTTGCTCCTGCATTCATCAACCCAAAGGGCATTTTGGCATACATGAATGTGCCCCAAGGAGTGGTGAATGTTGTTTTCTCTCTGTCCTCAGGCATGACTGATATCTGATTGTATCCAGAGAAACCATCAATCATGGATATCCTTGATGCACCAGTTACCCTCTGAAGAATGTGTTCCATGTTAGGCAGGGGATAATTTTCCTTCCTGGAGCTTCTGTTCAGGTTCCTGAAATCAACACAGAGTCTGATTTCTCCACTTTTCTTTCTCATCGGAACCAAATTGGCCACCCATTCAGAGTATCTCAAGGGGATGATGATCTAGGCATCCAGCAGTTTCTTTACTTCCTTCTCCATAACAGGTAGCAGCATGGGATTTATCTATCTCAGCTTCTGCTTGAAGGCTTAGCCTCCTCCTTTAACGGGATCTTGTGCTCGATGACTGATGTGTCATACGTTTTGAGGTCTTCATAGGTCCATGCAAACACATCAGCAAACTGCTTCAACAACTTAGTATATTCGACCCTCTGCCCCTCGGTCAAATTCCTCGACAGCTTGACTAATTTTGGCTCCTTAGGTGTGCCTATGTTGTATTCAGCTGTGTCATCATCCTCACCTGAGACTTTACCCTTCACTGCCACATCATTCCCATCAAACAACCTTTCTAATGGAATTAGTCCTTTCGGAATGTGATTGCTTGGTAGCTGTATAATCTGGCGGTCAACAATTCTATTCACAAATTCCTTGGGGCGATGGTCAAGCTCTTTTGCAGTGTCGAGCTCCTCATCTATGTGTAATGCAAAAAAGTCATCAATGGACTGGAGGAATTTTTCAATCTCCTGATCATCCTCAAATACCTTCTAGTGCTTAACATTGTCGGGTACAGAGGGTCTATACTTTATCTCAACATTAGACTCAACAGTGGGCAATGCAGGAACCTCGTGCACACTAGCTGTGAAGGCTAAGAAGTCGTCTGGAGCATTTTCTTCCCTTGGAATGAAGGAGATATTAAAAGCCAGGAGGAAATTATTGACTAGGTCCCATACCTCATTCCTGTAGCTCCTGAGCCGAGGATGCTTAGTCTGATAAACATTTTTTACCTGTTGAACGATCAACTATGCATCTCCAAACACAGCCATCTCTTTAATTTCCATTTCCTTGGCAGCTCTTAATCCCAGAACCAGAGCTTCATACTCTGCCACATTATTGGTGACCTCAAATTCCAGCCTGTATGATAGAGAGATGGTCTCTTGACAAGGGGACACAAATACTATCCCAGCACCAGCACCCATACTGGAGGAGGCTCCATCAAAGAACATCTTCCAAACAGAGGTGGTCGGAGGGGAGGTCTCCTGATTGAGAACGGGCTGCTTTTTGATCTGTAAGGGGGCTTCAGGGGTGCTTGTGAGCTGTAGTAAACTGGAGCCTAAATCAGTGTCTAAAGCATAGATGGGATGATTGGTAGGGTTGGCTTCATCACTGACAATGTAGGCTAGCTGGGCCTCTCTGTATANCATCACTGACAATGTAGGCTAGCTGGGATTCTCTGTATAATCTCCTATGCTCTCCCCCAAAGACTGGAATAGTGGCATATGTGAGGTCCATCTGCAAGGTTCCTCCCAGTCTCTTGATCCAGGATCTTGACAAGAGCATGCCAAACTTTGGGGGAACATCAGCTACCACAATATCCATGACCATGCTCTTCATGGGTAGCTGAAACAGGGAAACTACTAGGTCCGTGATGACTCCCAAACACTGCACCCTCTTAGAGTCAAAAGAATAGAGGTCATGATAGGCCCGGGTGACTTCCAGTCCTAATTCTTCCATGATGGATTTGGGAATGAGGTTGTGAGAGGCCCCTGAGTCCATAAGGCAATTATGCAGTACTTTGTCATGTATGTTCAGGGATGTGTAGAAGGGAGGGGATGAATCGTCTCTGTCTTCTACCATGGGACCTAGGAAAACTGCAGGCCTTTCATCTTGGAGGTTTATGGAGTCTGTGGGAGGGTATGAGGCTTCGGATCTCAATATCTTAGAGAAGCATTTTTTGAATTCCCCATGTTTAATTAACTCAGTGAGTGGCACAGGAATTCTGATCTTTTGAATCTCATGTTCAAAATTGAAAGGGGATGTGAGCTTTGGAATCTCTCTAATTTTGGGAGCATGACTTTGGACGATGGGAGAGAGGGACTGGGCCTTCTTACCTCTGTGAGCATATGCCATCTCATTAGCAGGCCTCTCTACTCTAGTGGATGATTCGAGGATATCAGGTGCTGCTGCCCTTTTGTCAGACCTCAGGTTGTACCTGCCTCGACCGCCGCCATCTTTGTCTCCCTTGCTTAATTCATTCAGCTAACCATCCATGAGAGACTCTTTATATGCTGATTGGGTCAGATGAGGGAAAGGGGGAGTGACCTCTAAACTGTGAATCTTTGGCTCAGGCTCATCTGCTTCCTCTTGTTCTTCATCAGCCACAAAATTGCTCTGGAAGGGAGCCTGAATTCTTTGGTCGTCTCTGTCTCTTTCTTTCTCTTTGTGCACAACTGGAGGAGGGAAATTATTATTTGGCCTCCTAAAACCCCCTTTATTTTCGATGTTTTGAGGGCCCTTGTACATTTGTTTCCTTTCCACCTTCAGTCTTTACACCTCTTCTTTAAGGAGGTTCATAGCTCGGGTCAGCTCATTTACTTGAGGGTGGGACAGTGATGGGCAAGAAGTTGAGGCTTCCGACTTTTCCTTTCTTTTGTCTGTGTCAGCCTGGCTTCTCAGTCTGTCAGCTGCCAATATGTTGGATTCCAATTCTATAGCTGCATCTTGCATCTGAGATAAAGAGGTGGCTCTTCTTTCTCTTAACACTAGACAGAAATCAGGGTCAAACGCGCTTGCATAGGAAATTTGAGCAGAGGCCTCTGAGGGTTTAATCTCTGCAGGAATCTTGTTGTACATCTTATTAAATCTTTTGGAGAAGTCTGAGACAGACTCCCCTTCCATCTTTCTCAGAGACCCAAACTTCATCATGTAGTACATATAATCTTTTTTGTCTCCCCACTGCCTCAGGAAAACATTATCCAAGGCTTCAATGCCAGCAATAGACCCAGGGGCCAGGCCTCAGAACCATTTCCTCACTTCTCCATATAGGCTATGGACAAAGACTCTCATCCAGACATCTTCACTCTCGATATTCAAGTTGTCTGCATAGCTGTAAAAGGTAGCTAGGTGTTCTTCTGCAGTTATGTCTCCCTCCTCACTGAACTTGGGCATGTATTTCAAATAGTCTCCAGAAGGGAGAGGGTTCAGAGGCTGGGGTATTATCAAAGGAGCATATCCGGCAGCAACTATGGCATCCATTCTATTCGGAGGGGGATTAGCACCAGCCATAGGGATATTAGGTAGAGGAGAACTAGGTGGTGGAGGAGTATGAACGGGGGATGTCGGAACAGATATCCTCGGAGGAGACAACGGAGGAGACAAAGAGAAATCTTCTCTTTGTGCAACAGTAACAATGAAAGGAGGGGTGGTGAAACCTTCAGAAGCTCAAGGTTTGTGATGAGGCAAGACCTCCAGGGAGGGGGGAGTGACAAGGATTTCTCCTTCTGATACCAGACCAGTAGGAGAAAACTCAGCAGGAACACTCCCGAAATTCAGAAAACGAGAAACCTCAGAGGAAGGCCGACTAGGAAACTGAGAATCTGAAAATGGAGTTCTCAAAGAAGGGGAGGGCGTATTACCTGTTTCAGCGGCGGAAACTTCTTTTGCAAATCTCTTTCCCTTTCTGTGCACTGCTTCCGCGTCAGCTTCTGGTGTGGCTAAAGGCAAGTGTGGGTTAGACCTCGTATGTCTGCCTCTCGAAGCCACAGTTGATAGTGCGGGTTCTCCTCAACGGAGTCGCCACAATGGAGTCGCCAGGTGCACAGTAGAAATCTTCAAGTTTCGATATCTGATGCACCTTCAGAATCAGATGATCTTTGTCGTACAATCCCAGGGAAAATATTCAACTTAGTCCCCGGCAACNNNNGTGATCAAATGGAAGGAAACTTAGAACAGTATCGTCTCAACTCAAAAACTAGGCCAGGCATGCATGAACGAGTGAGGTCTTGATAAACTCCAAACAATGAGTTGCAAATAAAGGGTGAGTAGGGGGGAAGACTTGCATAATAAAAGTGCGCAGGTATATCACAAACATCTGGTTCGTAAAAGACTGAAGAAGAAAGTATTCAAACACAAGATCCTCTTATATTCAAACACAGGACACCAGAGGGCACAACAATGTCACAACAAATCCTTCATCATAACAATATTGTTCAATCCACACGAATCCTTCGACTGTGGACTCCCTGGCATGAGATGAAACAAAGATGGAAAAAAGGAGAACTGTTTTTTATAAACCAAGAAGTCTCAAACACAGAGGCATAACCAGGAAACCAGAATGTTCACTGAAACTTTACAGTCGGGAGCTTAGCTCTACCATCGATAGATACAAAAATGGAAAAAATGCCTACATATACTCAAAATAACAACAGCAGAAGGACCAAGATACTGCATTGAAGGCTTTGCGTCTGCATGGCTTCTGACACTCTGCAGCCGCAATCTTTGAATAGTCATGCAACTTCTGGCAGACGCGATCGATCTTCTGACATTTTGTTCGGCGAATCGACGTGCTTTTAATCCAATGCAGGACTTTCCCATTATGGCGGAGATGATGTCTAACCACCACCAACCGCTTCAATAACTACTTCTTGGGATTGAGAATGGCCCGGCCAACTCATCACTTTGAGATATGGAAGACCTCTCACGTCGCCACCTGGAATAACTGAATAGCTTGAGGGTCGGGTATGGAGGCCAACACGGGAAGTGGGGTAAGGCTATGGGATGACGGGGCCACAACCGCAAGGACGAAGCAAGAGCGATGAGAGGCGACGAGAGGATAGACGTGGCAGGTGGTAAATGGGTGATAAGACGAGGGAAAGGCCATAGGGAGGCATGAGAGAGGGGTGAACGGTGACACATGGCGACAAGGGAAAGGTGGAAGGGGAGATGTCATGATGAAAATATGGCCCACACGGGTTAAAGATAAGGCAGCTGAGAAGGTTGAGGCTGCGCTTGAGCCGTTGATCCGGGCTCCTCGATCGTGGCCGTTGGAAAACTGCATCCACGATTCTGGACCCCCCCCCCTCCGCTTAAAGGTAGAAAGGCGAGGGGGGTCCGGAATTGCTTTCATTGCATTTGATCCGGGCGCGCTAATCTGAGCCATCGGAGAGGTGCGCGCCCGATTCCGGAGCCCCCCTCCCCGCTTAAAGGTAGAAAGGAAAGGGGGGTCCGGAATCCAATACGCACCGTTGATCTAGGCGTTCCAATCTGGACCGCTCGGACTTGCTCGTGACTTATATTGGGCGCATTATCATCCGAAACCTTGGACAAGTGGGTTTTTAACCCATTTTCTGCGTTCTAGCCCCCCTTGCAAGAAATATCGCTAACATGTTGTTATAAGCGAATTCCACCAATAACAAGAATTATTCCCAATGCTTTTTTTTGTCTATCACGTACATGCACAACATGTCCTCCAAGGTCCGGTTCGTTCTTTCGGTCTACCCATCAATCTTTGGGTGATGCGCAGTACTGAAGTTAAGTTGGGTTCCCAAGGCCTCTTGGAAACTCATCCAAAAAATTCCAGTAAACATT
This sequence comes from Picea mariana, assembly GCA_032191745.1. Lineage (NCBI taxonomy): Eukaryota > Viridiplantae > Streptophyta > Pinopsida > Pinales > Pinaceae > Picea > Picea mariana. The sequence continues at coordinate 18,926 of JASDQU011441224.1, forward strand.
GATCCCTGATTGAATATAATCCTCTTAGGCACGCCATGCAGCCTCACAATATCACTGATGAAAACTCTAGCTATTTCAGGTGCCTGATACATCGTACGCATAGGAATAAAGTGAGCACTCTTCATCAAAATGTCTACTAGTACCAAAATTGAGTCGTGTCTCCTTGTTGTCAGTGGCAATCCAACAACAAAATCCATCGAAATAACCTCCCATTTTGATTATGGAGAAGTGTGCGGCTGTAGTAATCTTATTGGATGTCTATGTTCAGCCTTTACCTGTTGACATTCTAGATATCTGGCCACAAAGTTGACTATGTATGCCTTCATTCCTTTCCAGAAGAATAAGGGTTTAAGGTCTTCCCTCATCTTTGTGACTCCTAGGTGAGCCATGTATACTTCTCTATAAGCCTCGCTTAGAATCAAGCTCCTCAACTCGTCGTTCAATGGTATGTAAATCCGATTTTTAAACCTCAATAATCCATCGACGTCAAATGTAAATCCTCAAATCTTGGTACCATAATTGTGTTTTGTCCGATAAAACCCTCGAATATTTTCACGTAGATTCGTCTGAAGAGGCAACACCGAAAAGATGTGTGGTCTATGACTCAATGCATCTACCACTCGGTTCATTGTTCCTTTTATGTAAGTAATCTCGAAGTCGTACTTGCTAATAAATTCCAACCAACGTCGTTGTCACGCATTCAGGTCGCTTTGCGTAAAGATGTGTTGTAGTCCACAGTGGTCCATCTTTAGTTTAAACTTTCATCCAACAAGGTAGTGTCTCCAAACCTTCAAGGCATAAACAATGGATAACAACTCTAAATCATGCGTTGCATAGTTTTCCTCATGCCTTCTTAGTTTCATCGAGATGTAAGCGATCACTCGACTTTCTTGCATCAAGACTCCGCCTAAGCCTTCCTTGGATACGTTGATGCATACTAATAAGTTCGCGTCGATGTCAGGGACCTTTAGTATCGATGTTGTTGTCAACAACTCCTTGAGCCTCCGAAATTCTTCCACGCATTTCTCTGTCCAAACAAACTTCTTGTTTTTCTTCTGCAATTCTGTGATCAGATTTGATATCTTCGAAAATCCCTCGATGAACTGTTGATAGTATCCTGCTAAACCCATGAAGCTACGCACTTTCGGGATGTTCGTCAGGACAGGCCATTCCATAATAGCCTTGACCTTTGTTGGATCCATGGCAATACCTTCGCCGGAGATAACATGCCCTAAGTAGTGAATCCTTGATTGATAAAATGAGCATTTGGACAACTTCCCATACAATTTGTGCTCTCACAGACACTGTAGTACCAAGAACAAGTGCTCGTCATGCTCCTCTGTCATTCGAGAGTAAATCAAAATATCATTGATGAATACTTGGATGAACTTTTCCAAGTACTCGAGGAACACCCTGTTCATAAAATTCATAAATACCCCTGGGGTGTTTTTCAGTCCAAACGGTAAAACAATAAACTTGTAATGTCCAAACCTCATCTTAAAGGCGGTCTTAGGGACATCCTCCTCCTTGATCTCTTATTGGTGATACCCTAATTGCAAATCGATCTTTTAGAACACCATCGTGCCCTTCATTTGATTGAATAGATTATCAATCCTTGGCAACATATACTGATTCTTGATCTTTGCTTTGTTCAATTGATGGTATTAAATGCAAAGCCTCCATGACCCATCCTTCTTTCGTATGAAAATAACAGGTGCACCCCACGGTGACACACTTGGACATATCAGTACCAGGTCCAACAATTCCTTCAGTTGCATTATCAACTCCTATAACTCTGGGGTTGAGATCTGATAAGGCATTCTAGCTATCGGTTCAGTCCTCGGTTTTAGGTCTATAGTAAACTCCAATTCCCTCTCCGGTGGAATCCCAGGTAACTCCTCCGAAAAAAAATCTGCAAACTCTCTCACCATCGGAAGGTGTTCTAGTCCTTCCGCTAATCCCTTCTCGTTTAATGCAAGGATCGCGTAAATCTTACATCCTTGGTGCATGCTCTTCCATAGCTACATGGAAGAGATGAACCTCAGGGAACCTCCCTATTTCTGACCTACAATCACACATCTCTGTCCCTCATCATCGACCAAACTCAACTGTTTCGTCTTATAGTTGAGTATCACCTCATGTGATTCCAACCAGTCCATACCAATAATGACATCATAAGATCCTAAGATCATGATGTACAGGTTGGCCCTGGTGACAAACACTCCCAGGTTAAGGGTACAACTTGTAACCTTTCCTCCAACCTTATGTTTGGCTCTAGAAGCCATCTCTATGAAGCTAAATGCGTTTTGTTTAAATTCCTTTACCTTAATCCTTTTTAGCATTGCACCAGAAATGAAAATCTCAATAGCACCAAGATCTATAAAAATACTAAGGGTCTAGTCAGCGACGGTACCTGGCCTCTTGAGCACAGTCGACTGGTGCTCTTCCTGGCGGTTATTCACCATTGCATGAATCTGATGGGCCTTGCCCAAATCTCCCATGGTAGTGGGTCCGGCTAACCCAGATGCTCTAGTCCTCTCCACTGGGTAGTTGTGCTGGTAGTGTGGCTCCCCACATGTTCAACACCCCTTCTTCGGTCCAGTACTCCTGGTAACCGAAGTAGAAGATGATGGCCCCCCGGCTTGGAATCTTGGTCTGTTCTGCTGAATAGGACTAAATTGTTGTTGATGTGGTCAATGATGTTGCTGATGCGGTGGTCCTCAATAAGGTGTCCGCTGCTGAGGCATCGGTTGCCGAGGTGTAGTGAAAGTATATCCCCTCTGGAAGCCACGAAATCTTGGCGTATGTCTGGATAGTGTCCGATGTTGTTGCACACCAGATGATGCCTGCCCTGCTAGTCTCATTGGAGTCCTGCTCTGACCCTCACTGATAAGTTCCTCCTCTACTATGAGGGCCTTCTAGATGGCATCATGCAAGGTTTGAGGCATCAGAATCCTAACCTTTGCACATATTCTACCATTAATACCGGACACAAACCTGTTGACCTTAAGTTTCTTAGTGTTAAGATGTAGAGCATACCAGAGTAGATCCATAAAATGGGCCTTGTACTCGAGCAACATACGACTGCCCTTTCGTAAGGCGTTGAACTTGTTGAGATGATGCTCAGTGAATTCCTATGAGAGGTACTTCTCTCAAAATTGTTCCTTGAACAGTTCCCATGACACGTCTTTGATGTCCATGTTTAGTTGTAGTAGGAGAGTCTTCCACCATAGAAGAGCGCTCCCCTTCAGTTGAAAGACCTCCATGTGGACCTTCATGTTGGAGGTATAGTCGCAAAGTGAAAAGCACATCGCCATATTCTCCAACCATGCCTCGGTGGTTGCGTCGTTCGGGGCACCAAAGAACTCAGGAAACTTGACCTTCTCGAGTTCACAATGAATGCTACCAGTATCGACCGGAGCGCACAGTGGACCCTCAGGGAGTGCCGACACCCTGGCCTCATATCTGTCCAAACAACTAATCAGTACCTCAAACATCTGTTGAAAACGCCTCATCATACCAACCACATCACCCACCGCTATATACTCTTGCCCGATAACCTATTTGTCTCCTTGGGGGTTAGACCCCTTAGGCGTGGATGCTACTGGAGGGGTCGCACCTCCTCCCCAATCACCCTGTCATCTGCCTCTACGACGTCCTCTAACCATGATTACCTGCATGAATACAAATCAACTAAATTAGGAACATTATAATCAAATACTCAATCAATGAAAGTCGTAGTGATCCCAAGTTGCGGGTTGAACCCCGCTCTGATACCACATGTAACAAACCCTTCATTATGACTATGGGCGAAGCAATATTTTTTTTGGTTTTATGAATTAAGAGGCAAGAAGGTGACGATGACAACAATTTAACCACACCATTGATGACAAACGCAATCACGCAGTCTAGGCAACAAGCTACTATGACACCACGTAGAGGCACTGGGGAAACTAGGCGAAATGTGCATAGACAACAAGGAGAAATGACTACCCACCCAACGCAAACAAGACATGCCTACAAGATTAAAGGAGAACATTCCTTCCTGACACAACGACCTTGATTAAAAATTACTAGAACCTCAAGCCGTGTGAACCAAATGCATGAAGGCATTCCACCCATGAGCCTAAAGCAACTTTCCACCTTCGTCCACACTCATTCAGAATGCACCAACTCCAGCCAAGTTCTCGATCACCACTATCCCATAGGGCGCACCATGATCCCCTCATTAGGAATCATGCCATCCCCAGGTGATAGACACGTCAATAACCTTGGCACATCACATCCTATCTGGACCAAGGACTCTAGATAAATTGGACGCGCTAGAAACTGAATACCGAGAGGAAAACCACACCCATACCCCAACAACAGGTTGACGAAATACCAGAGGACGAAGAAAAGGGATGACACAAGCCAATACATGACATCGTCCACGAACCAACCAATCACACAGTCTAAACTGGTCAATGATTACAATCTATTTTAACATGGGTTACCATTCTAAACAGGGCACGTCTAAATCACAATTAGTCATTAATGCACCCGCTAATTTAACGTTAATACAATCAATCTAGCAAGTCTAAGTAATCAATAATAGAACTATAATTATAAATACAATCTAACCTCAATTATAAATCAATTTAGAAAGTCTAAAATTGTCAATCTAGTCTTTACTCACCAATCTAATTTTAATCATTATTACAACCTAAATGGACAATTCTATATTAATC
>JASDQU011441225.1:0-11846 GCA_032191745.1 Picea mariana
GTTTCTCACAATCGATCGTCGGCAAATGACCCTCCATGCTCTTTAAATAGAGATCATGGACCAATCGGGTGTTAAGCCACGGATCAATGGCCGTTAAGATCGAGGAGAGTATGAACCGTCGGATCACTCTATGTCGGGAACATATCGTGACCGTCGGATTGCCTAACTACAAATTGCATACTAAAGAAACACACTTTTACCTAACGACATATTAGACCAAGTAGATCTTAACTAACTCCTAAGTGTCTAAATATCCTAACATCAAATTCAAAGTCAAAGGTTGACTTTTGCTCAAATTAATTTTGTCTTCAAAGTTGAAATTTTAGAGTTTCTAGCTTGTTCTAATCATTGAATCTTTTGATTGAGTTTCTAATCCCTTCTTGTCAATATGGTATCTAGTTTCAAATTAGAAGACAAGTTGGATGATGCTACAAGGTTTCAAAGGTATGCACTTGTATATGTTATCTAAGTTATATCATTTAGCAAAAAATGAGTGTGTTTGCAAGGAAAGTACTAGAGATCTTGTCCAAGCTATAATATTGGATTCAGTGCATTCAGAAGAACAAGTGCACCCTCCATAGCAGTTAAGGATTCAAGTTCCAGGTTTGATTAAATTGTTTAGCTTCAAATTTGTGTATATAAAAGGTGATAGTTACTACATCACAAATTGTGAAAACAGTCTTTGAAAGATACTATTATTTCTAGGTGTAATGAATACTCAAATTCATATGAATACTATTGATATAGATGCTTATTGTACTTATTTGCAAATATGAACTAACATGACTAGATCATCTTACTAATGCTACCAAGAAACTATCCTTCATATGAAATATGTTGTATCAGAAACAATGTTGTTCTTGTTGTCTCAGGCAGGTTATTTCATGAAGGCTATCATGAAGATGTCTTTCCAGGTGGGTACCCTTGTGAAATAAGTTTGTGAAAGTTGTCATAGAAGAAGTGTATAAGGATGACACAATGATTGCAACAACTACTAGATGGGACACAATCATAACATATAGAAACAAACTTAAAGAGACTCAGAGGAGTCAGACTTGAAGGAAGTCAGAAATCAAAAGGAAACCAAAACAGGCTTATGACACTTTATAAAAAGAAAAGAGAGATGCAGCAGATGAAAGCATGGACTCTCTTAGATAGAAGGAGTTGATCACAAAATTCCAAAAGAAGAGCATGCATAATGCTCATTTAGGCATGAATTTTGGATTATGAGGGAACTAATCCCCAACGATATGATCCATTGAAGAATCTGTGAATACCATGAAGTATTTTTCCATGTTCTTAATTGGAAGTAGCAGCCATGATAAGAAGCACATGTTCAATTTGACTCTAGAAGAAGTCTTCTTCGAAAAGAAGCCTTCAATCTCCTTGGTTGTCCATCTACATTTATGTTCCTATGGCGGAAGGTTGGAGCCGTCACGAAAGAAGGGAATGTAATCTGAAGAAGATTCCATGGACTCTAACATTGAAGATAAACATGAGGAAGAACATGAAGATTCCAAGAAAGAAAGAAAAGTCAGAACAACCAATTGAACTAGTTTGAACCCACTAGAAGCAGTCAAGCAAAAGGAATGGAAGGAAGCTGTGATGAAGAACAATGTATGTGAGAAATTAATAATTGATAGATACAAGGCGAGACTCAGGGCTAGAGGGTTATCTTAGTAGGAGGGAGAATACTATGATGACAACTTGTTATAGTAACCAGATATACCTCTACCTGAGCCATTATATCTCCTGCAATATCCATGGGTTGGAGTTTACATCAGATGAATCTAAAGATAGTTCTTATTAACAAAGTAATTGAAGAAGAAGCGTATGTAGAGAAACCTCAAGGTTTTGAGGTATACCAGAAAGAGACCCTTGTATGAAGATGAAAGAAGAACTTGTATGGATTCAAGTAAAATTGGTGCAGAGCCTCTCATGCACAACAAAAGCATGGTGAAAAATTCCTATGACAGAGGGAGTATATTGAAATGGTTCTTGAGAAGTCCAGGATAATGGATTGAAAATCCATGGAAAACTCCCATGATGACAAATCTGAAGAAGTTGAGAGACTCTGATCTAGTAGATTTGTCTCTGTATCGAAAATTGATTGACTCGTTAATGTATTTGGAGAATACTCAACCAGATATTTTGCTTGTGGGATGTTTGAGTTATGATATACAACTACATGGATTTATCGATTCAGATTGGGCAGGAGTACATATGACAGAAGAAGTGCTACTTGGATATGTTTCAGTTTGAGCTTTGCCACGATGTTATGGGCTAGTAGGAAACATAATTATGTTGCACTCAGCACTGTAGAAGCAAAGTATATTTAGTTTGTGATGCTTGTACGTAAGCAGTGTGGCTCCGTAAGTTGTTTTTTGGGCTGTCTAATCAGGTGTTGAATTCAACCGTGATATATTGTAATGATTAGAGCTATGTGAAGCCTTCAGAGAACTTGATGTTCCATGATAGGTGGAAGCACATTGAGATCAAGAATTTTATTCTCAAGGATAAATTCTATAGGGGAGAAGTGGCTCTCCAATATATCTCCACAGATGAGAAGATAACAGATATTTTGGTAAATCCTCTATCCAAGATGAAAATATTGCATACTTAAGGGACAAGCTGGGGCTCGTGGAGACGACTTCCTTATTGAAAAGGGAAGAGATTACACCCAGGTTGGGAGGGAGAAATGATATGTTATTGACTTATGGGAATTCATTTTCCAGTTTGGAAAATGGTCCAAGTTGGGTAGTCACCTTCTATTCCGGAAAGTGGCCCAAGATTTCTAACAAATGGGCATTTTCCAGTTCGGAAAATGGTCCAGATCGGACAGTCATTTTTGTAATGAAAATGGTTTGATAGATTACTAATGTACCATATATAGTGATTCCCCTTGTGTCCAGTGTGGGGAAATGGTATAGGATAGTCATTCTTCTTGGAAATCAATCTGAATAGTGTTCAAGTAGAATGGTCCACCTCGTTGGGCAGTCATTCTTTCAAAGTTCACAGTTGTTAGCAGTTTCAAAGAATGATTTGTTTTGTAGGTTGGTGCAGGACAATCATTTCCACAGGAAATGGTCTGGAAAACCATTCCCTAGGGTAGACTTATTCTCTCCAGGTTTCACTATGTTTAGTGCCAGAGGAATGGTCCAGGTTCAGCAATCATGGAAAGGCATTCCCTAGTGAAAACTCGTTCTCTCCAGGTTTCACTATGATTAGTGCGAGAGGAATGGCCCAATTAGGTGAATGGTCCAGGCTCATAAATTGGGGACAATTATTCTCTTATGCATGGGAAGAATAGTCCAGATAGCCCATGGATGATGTTTTACTTTCTGAGGGAAGATGCTCTTCCATATCTCATATATGTGAGTGGAAGAATGGCCCAGATGACTCAATTTGTATCATGATATTGTTATGCAGGTTGATATCAGATGATATGTTTACTGTGGAGACTGTATGTCTCTAGACAATAGTTGTATGTTATTGTGGTGGATGTGTTCCATTGGTTGTTACTATGTGTCACTGGTTAGTAGTCGTGTGCTACTAGATGTGGTGGTGTACCACTATATAATAGTTGTGTACTACTATGGATAGACATAATTATGTTCAATTGGATGGGATTGTTATAATTTCTATGGAGACTATCACCAGTGTTCGATATGATTTCCAGCTAGATGGATAGTCAGTATGTTTACGGAAAGACATTATCCGAGCATAGAATGGTCCAGGAAGGATTGATTACTTGTGGACATACATTCTCCCTGTGGATAATAGTCCAGGTTGACAGATTGTTGATGTACCATGGACAACTATTCTTCTAGGACATATGTACAAATTAGAAGAATGGTATGTCTCCCTGAGTTCACAATAGTGACTAGAGTGGAGAGATTGGTACATGGGACAGACATTTTCCCTAAGTTCATAGTAATGGCCAAAGGAAAAATGGTCCAAGACAATCATTCTTCTAGGACATATTTCCCGATTAGAATAATAGTCCTTGTAGCCCATGGCTTGGCTTCCAACATTTGTTGGAACAATTATTCTTTTAGGGCATATGTATGGATTAGAAGAATGGTTCTTGTATCACTCTGTGGAGTGAGTGACTTATTCATCATCATGCTCGATTACTCATATGGAGTATGGATTTGAGAGATGATGCAATTGATGTTATCAGATGATATTGATAGTGATGATGTTGCTCGTGATTTGATCTACGTGATCGTGAAATAGCCTGTGTGTCTATGATGATTCTATTGGTTGAATGGTTTGTTTGTGCTCAATACCATTACCTTTAATAGCTCCCTAGCTAGGAGGGAGTGTTGATATTATGGTAGTTGCGGGAGATATTAACCTCTACGTGTAACCTTTGATGAGACTAGAATATTTTGGGAAGAAAGAGAAACCCTAAAATGTCGGATAATAATCCTAGAAGACAAGTTGTCTCAAGAGAATAATTAATATTGAGTTATTAGTCTCTAGAAAGAGAAGTCGGACCAGTTAGGTCACTTGGAGAACTATAAATAAGAGGGCGCTAGAGCTCATTTGTCACCGTCACTCTCACAACTTCATAAGGACTAGTGGTGTACAAGTTTGGAGAGGGAGTGCAGTTGCACCTACTACAACTGACATCTTGGTTATGGTTTGGATTTTCTGCTCGGTTTCTTGTTATTCTTTCTTGGTGCACTACCCTTGGAGAAAGGTGCACTAGCCTTGGTTGGCTATTGGTCTGATACCGATATTATTTTTTTGTCAAGGTTAAGGTGCTCGGGGGTGGCCTTTGTGCCTATGGTTGGGTGACAATATTGCTATATTTTCTATGGAAAAATGAGCACATCCCTTTATTTATAATAGCAAAGTCATAAAAAATGGATCATTATATAATTTTTCATCTTTCTTGGTACTTTTTGGGTGGAAAATTTTGAGGAATTGGATTGCAAGGTCCATTTTAGTGGCAAGTCTCAATTTGGAGATATGGGGTCTGGAACCTTCCAAATCCATTTTGAAGCATCAAACGAAACTTTTTAGCATCACACTTTATCATCATAGCTCTTATATCCTTGATGATATTCTACACATTGATATCGTTCTAGTCGTGCAAAACTCACCTCAATCAGAGCTCGTATTTGAAAGTTATTCCTCTTGGAAGTTGACCTACCTTGTTGACCATCATGGTACCAAGTGATGCCACATTATCCCCATATTTTAACACATGTGGGGATAGCCTCAAGTGAAATTTAAATAATATTCTATAAGTTCCAAAACCTAACACTAATTGAGGGTTTAGGTATGCACAAACCTTAACCCTAGATGGTTATCGGGCTATGCTAAACATTGGGCCACTATGAAGAGAGAATATTCCATTCTTTTAGCATTGTACTTCTTCCATAATTGAGCAGATAATCTAGGATTGGGATTTGAGAGCATAATAGAGGAAGAAGAATATTTGGTAGAAGAAAATCAATCCACAGTTTCAACGGTAACTCCATAGTGAGTGCCCCTTTCTTTGTATTTGCATTTTCATAACTAAAGAAAAGAGATAAAATCATAGGGCTCATCTTCTAGCTAGGTTTTATCCCATATCGGGTTTCCTAGAATACATCTTGTGTTAATTTGTATGGATGGTGTGTTCATTTTCTTGTTCATTCATTTTTGTATTTCAATTATTTTCATAAATTTGAGCAATAAGATATTGTTAATAAATCTAAGATCTAAGAAAATAAACCTACATAATAAAATATTTCAACATAATACAAGATATGTTGGGATGAACTATTCCAATGGAATATCCACGATAGTTTATAGATCATATTGGTATCAAATCCATTTTCTTTTGGTTTTTGTGGGAACTTGCAGGATCTAGGATTTTTCTTAAGGAGGAAGTCACCAAACCTTAGCCATGGTGGATGAGTATGTTCATAACAACCCTCGAGATGCAACAAAAGTGATATTTGTGAGGTTGTACGAGAAATTCCTTGATGGCTCTCGCAACATGGCCCTGCTTATGGAAGAGCTAGTGAACACGTTTAGACCTTTTGGGGAGGATGGTGGCTCTAACTGAAAAGTTGGATGGGATGAGAAAACAAGATATAGTGAAGACCTAGAAAAGGATCAAAAAATGATCCCAAGAAAAAGAAACCAAGTTCCAGTGCCACTAATCCTTCACAGAATTTGTTTAAAATGGAATATGAAATAGACATGAAGTCATATCAAGGTGAGAATGATGTTATTAAGTTGACTCATTGGTTGCAATAGTTAGAAGTGTATTTTAATTTCCATAATATAGATGAAGGGAAAAAAATTTCATTTTCTCGACTGAAACTAGAGGGCCATGCACTAACATGGTGGGAACGACACACAAAGACACTTAGGTTGGAGGGTGATCCACTAGTGACTAAGTGGGAGGTTTTTAAAAAACTCTTTAAGTCCTAGTTCTACCCTATTGGGTATGTAGAGGACCAGTGGATATGTTAGCATCACTTCAAGTAGAGGAAAGGGTAGAGTGTGTAAGAGTACAACATCGAATTAATGAAGATGCTAATCATGTTGGGTATCTTCCTAAAAACCAAAATGTACTCCTCAAGTATATGGGGGGTCTCCACAGTCATTTGCAAAATAAAGTGATGTTATTGAAACAATGGATAGTTGATGAATCATGTGTTAAACCACAATACATGGATAAAATAGGCCATAATAAAGGACAACCAAGTTGTTCTAAACAAAAATAAYGCCAATATGCTTCCAAGGAGGGGAAGAAGAAGTGGAAAGGAAAATACAAGAAGATGAAAAATATTGCAAATCAATGAAAGGATCCAAATAACCACTGCAACCATTGTAATATCAATTTTCACACTGAAGATAAGTGTTGGGAGCTACATMTAGAGATAAATACAAATAACTATAAGAAGGATTCCAAGAAGAAGAACCCGCAAGCCACAAATTCTAACGACCTAGTAGAGAGCAGCTCAGATGTGGATGAGAAGATTGTCTACACCTCAGTGAAAAAGGAGGTGAATCTGACTATCCTTTATCACAAGGTAGAGAAGGATATGAAAGAACTATTCCATATTAATATCCATGCCAAAAATGCCAAAGTGAATTCTCTATTTGATTTTGATTCACAAGCCAACCTCATAGAATTTTATCTAGTCAGGAAGTTTGGGTTGGAAGTTCATGATCATCCTAGCCCATACCCATTAGAATGGGTAAACAAGGATGTTGAACTCAAGGTGACAAAATAGTGTAAGGTAAAATTTTATATAAGTGAAAATTATTTTGATGAAGTGGAGTTATATGCAGTACCCCTTGATGTGTGTGGTGTAGTGTTTGGAAGCCCCTACATGTATATAAGGGATGTGATATTCATGGGTAAATCCATGATCTCTCTAGTAAGTGCCAACCAAGCCAAAAATTTAATCAGTTAGAAGTATATATTGATTTTATTAAGAGAGAATCAATGGGGTGATGAATCTGTAAGAGTAAAGGCATCCCTAGAGAGATGTATTAAAGATAAAAAACAATAGTTGGAGGATTTGTTGTAGGCATACATGGGAGTGTTTCCAAGAGACGAAAGAGTTACCACCTAAGAGGGAAGTGGATCATGAGATATAGTTGTTACTAGACTTCCCACTAACAAATATTGGGTTATATAGACAATTTATGTTGGAAGAAAAAAAGTGAAGAAACACTTGCAACAACTACTAGAGAATGGAATAAATTCACCTTGTTGGTCACATATCATCATAGTATCCAAGAGGGGTGGGACTTGGTGAATTTGTATTGACTACAAAGAATTATAAAATATCATACTCAAGAATTGGTACCCTCTACCCAGGATCAATAATTTGTTAGACCTATTGTAGACTGACAAGTACTTCACCAAGTTGGATATGAAATTGGGATACCACTAGGTACATGTTAAAGAAGAATACACCTATAAGATTACATTCAAGACAAAGAAAGGTATGCTAGCTACTAGGTGATCGTCCCACCGACCAACGAAGGTCTCTTAATGATGTGATTTCATCTGTTCACTCTGGTTACACTACCCACCAGACCACTAGGACCATGAGACTATCCTCCCATTGGTTGTTTTCACTGTGCACTTTCAAATGGTTATCTCAATTTGGTTACTTCACTCTTGTCTGTTGATCTTCGATGATCAACACTCGTGATTTAACAAACACTTGACCAAATGTTAACACATTGCACACAGTTCCATAACTTTCTCTTTCACGTTCAAAACATGTGACAATGGTTTTACATTATAAATCCATTCAGTAGAAATTTCCCTATGAATGTGGGATAAATCGTCCTTGTAGAAATGCTTCTATTGCACCCTCAGACGTAAACTTCGTCTCCCTCGAGTCTCATTTCTCTCATTCTTAAAAACATGATCACTCATCTACTTAATACAAAGTCTTATCCACATATCCCTCTCTTCATACATCCATGATTACGGCAGGGTATAGATGGAGCCCTCATTGGCCCATTCTACTTTCTAGTTTGCGTACATAAAAGCTCATCAAAGCTTAGGGACATTCTCTACTTCCTTTGTCTAGTCTGATTTGTAGTATGGACACTTCCTATGTCTTTGATCCAGGAGGATATAAGGAATTCTCATAGAGGTCCAAAAGGATTTGAAATGCTCATAGAGGTCCCAGGGGGTCCAGAAAAGCTCAAAATTCGATTGTCTTAATATTATATAAAACGATGTCATTGCGTAGATCTCGTTACCAACTTTCCAACAACACAAATGGTGTGTCAAACGAAGCTCGCATGAAAACGTTATGGGGAGTCAAATTTTGGTCGAGCTAGGAAAAATAGGTGTCCACGTGGCACCACTAGAGGGTGACATGTGGCATATTGATGTGGAAGTAGCTAAGTTGGAATTCGTATGACAGGTGGACCAACCCCTAAGTTGACACATGGCACAAGTTATCCAATGATAGGTTGTCATGTGGCAGCCACTCATTGGCCAGTAATGGTTATATGTGTATAAAATTATGGAGTCTAGGGGAATCGACCCCATGACCTCCAAACTCCATGCCTTAACAAAGCTCCCATAACCAATGTGCCACCACATATGAATTAACCATATTATATGTGTTTATATATTTATTTTTATAATAAATTTCATATGGTGGAGAAAGGGGTTGGGGAGTAGCCCCAGCCCCTGGTCCTTATATATATACCACATGACCCATAATTTCACGTGAGGATCTTAACCACATGTAATGAGTTTAATGCATATGGTATATACCATGTAATGATTATATGTCACGGAAGTTTGTTATGTCATATAATATGGTAACATATGTTATATATGGGCAGATATAACTATATTAAAACAAACAACCACACATGTAACCAAAACCCATGAAAAGAGCGGTGGTCGGTAGGGATAGAACCCATGACCCCGCCAAATTTAGCCATAGTTTTAACCATTATTTCAACGTCCCATATTTAGTGGAATTCCTTCTAAATTTAGTAATAAGTTACCACTAATTTCAGGATTTGGTTATAGAACCAACCAAATTGCACTTAATGTATGCCATAAATTTCAGGATTTTGTTAAGAGGGTTGGCCTATTTAATGGCACACACCCCAATGCATTGTACACACATTTCTATGCATATTTAGTCTCGTAAATCTTTCCAAGGGTATGAAGGGTACGAGGCTACACTATAAAGCGTATCAGGGTCATCTTGATGAAATTTCAAGTATTTTATATCAATTTTGCATGATTTTTCACTGGGAATTCGTCGATGCACTCCATTTATTCATTTGAGCAAAGAAACAAAAGTTCATTGTATTATTTCATACCAAGGGGATTTTGACGCAGGGGCACACCACCCAGGCATGTCCGCTCTCACAGGACCTTCTTCTTCTCGGCCTAAAGAACTCGAAGGTTCTTCTATTTCCCTATCGGGAAATCTACACCCACAGAAATCTTCTCCCGAGGTCTCCCCTTTACTACCGGGAGATCAACTAAATCTCGCTATCTCGCGAGTTTGTGGCTTAAAGCCTCCAACTTTCCTTTCAAATCTTGCTATACCTGATCTGGCGATATGGGTATAGCTCCTTCCACATCTAACCGTGGGCTAGGCTTAAATGTTAGCGCCTCTCGCAACCTCGCAACCTCGCCAGTTGAACTGTCGAGTTTTCAACCTCCTAGTCCGCGAGTCCCTAAGATGCGAGAATTCAACGGAATGCTGACTCTATTTCCAGCCAACGCGTGTCCACCCGTCGGCTGCGCGGTCCCACCTTATGCTCTGCCATGCGTCCACGCGAACCTCGGCTCCTCGGCACTTCGTAACTCAGTGTCCACACGAATCTCGGCTCCTCGGTACTTCGCGACTCGCATATCCTTTGTGCCACCTGTACTTCACTCGTGCTCCGCTATGGCCCACACTGCTCTCCAGCTGTCGGGATTTCGCCTTCTCGCAACCTTGCGATCCCCACGCCCAAATTCTCGGACCTTTTCTTGCGAGGTCCCGATACACGATCCCACGTGTGGATCCAACGGTTCTCCTGTGATCTGGATCCAACGGCTGTCCTTCTCTCGCTACCTCGCGACTTGGAGTACCCAATGTTTGAGCTCTCAACCTGCGAACTCCCGAGTTTGCGAGATCTCACGATCTCTCGCCACCTATCCTCCTCAGATGGACGGCTACAATATTCTCGCCACTTCGCCGCTTCGCGTCCTCGCGCCTCGTGACTTTGATTACCCAATACTTGGGCTTTCACCCTGTGAACTCCTGAGTTCGTGAGATCTCTTGATCTCTTGCCACCTGTCCCCTCAGATGGACGGTTCTTAGCCTTCTTGCAACTTCACCACTTGCGAAGCTGAAGGGCTTCCCTTTCGGTCCTCCAATGTCCGAGTCTGCGAGATGAGAATCTCCTTACACGCGTCCTCCACAACGAACGGTTATGATCTTGTAGGGATATCGCGTCTCGTGATATCGCTGCTCTTGCTCCACTACTTTTGGGGCTTCAACTCCCGAGTCCCCGATACACGATACCACGTGTAGATCCTACGACTCCTGTGAATCGGAATCAACGACTCTGCCTCACCCGAGCTTCAAACCCTTCGGAATCTTCTCTCCGTAACCTCCTTGCACCTCTGCAAGATCTAACGATCTTCGACACTTCGTGAAATCTCTTCAAAAGATTTCAACCGTCTGTTCTTCCTTGGTTAATCCACGAAATGAAAAAGAGTATCTCTCCACGAGATTTCTTTGCCTTTTCGCCAACGTGCGACGTTTCTTCCTGACTTCAAGTCACACTGATCTACGTTGATCTTCAGCGACTCAGAGGCCTATCCTTCCTGAGATTTGCTAAATTACTTCAACCTCAACGAGGTTCTTTGCATGCACTCCTTGCGGCAAGCCTGCGAACACTTCAAATGTTCGAGATTCTTTGACTCTGCGTATGCCCGTAGCAGCAGTCTTTCACTTCGCTCAGTGTCATGACTGAGACTCTCCTTAGCCTGTGCACTCCTTGCACGGCTTCAACAACCCACTTTCACTTCTGAGTGTTTTGAGAACAAGAGTTTAACTCCCTGAGCCTTCTGTCAACTCACTCCTTGCGGATGACATCAACTGCACTCCTTGCAGGAATCCTTGCTCAAAGGAGAAACAATTGTAACTCACCTCACTTCCTCTCAGATTTCAATCTCGATACATGAAATCATACACACAGCATAATAATGAATGCATAACAGGAAGTAATATTCATAAGCAGAGCATTCAACACACATACACAGAGAATAACACAACAACCATGAATCTGAATCAACTTCTTCTATTAATTCAAGATCTGTACATGGGTGTTCTTCT
>JASDQU011441226.1:0-13710 GCA_032191745.1 Picea mariana
TGAACATGTGGGCATGTATGGGCCCATTACAAACCTTTAAACTCTCCTAGTGTTTTGATCTAAGAAAGAAAAATTCCAACCACTATTCTATCTTTGTAGCATGTGGGCATGTATGGGCCCGTTACAAGTTTAAAATGTGTTTGAAAAATAAAACTAAGAGGGGTCCCAAGAAGGGTCGTTGTCCTCTCCTAAAGGTTTTAAATTTTGTTAAGGGAGATGAGATTGTTTTCACAATCTTTTTCTGATTCTCAAGATCGCTTGGAGGCGCGAGAGAAGAGCATACTCAAGGATTGTTACTTCAATTTCTAGTCTCAGATGTGAGTTAGATGTGATTTAAAATTGATGTTCACCTTAGATTGTAAGTCAAAGAAAGCCATCCATGTGGCAAAAAGAAAATAAGGGAAATTGATTTTTATCCTCCTAATGCCTATGTGTGTTCGACTAACCCCTTTATATGATGAGGGGACTAAGTGTGGTGTGGCTTTACAACATTTTTGACATCATTTTTAAGAAGGTAGATGACCTTCCCCACATCCCAAGAACTCACAATGTGAAATTTAGTTCAAATGCATGGCCCCTAGTGTAGACAGAGGCGCACATGGCACAGGCGTGTGAATAAAGATGAGTCAGACAGTGCATGCACGCAAAGAAATGATGTTACTTAAGCGCATGCGCGCACGATGCGCGTCTATGGGGTAGAATACCCGTGCACCTGTAAAAAACGGCCGAGAAAGAAAATCCGGATGGATTTCTCTCAATTCTCCTATGAATTGACTGGTTAGCAGGTCGACAGAGGCCGGTTTGTGCACCTGCAAGTTAAACAAACTAAAAGAAGGGCAAAATAAACCCAAATGAGGTAGGAATTCGATACCTTTCCCCAGTGGAGTCGCCAATCTATTTGCACCTTTTTTGTCACCTTGGTGAGCAAATAAGAGGTGCTTACATGCCCAGTTGGGTGTTGCTGAGCATGACAGTTGTAGAGGAAAGAGTTAGAGAAAGAAAAACAAAACTATAAGCAAGAATTAAACTAATACAAACTAAAATCATAAGCATATGGATATAGAAATAACAAACACAAAAAGACCAATATCACCAATGTTTTTTAGGCTGATCTATTGATGAAATCAAAGAAAAATGAAGAAAGAGGACTATGAGTCCCTTCTTCCTCCAAAGGAAGGCTCTTGGACCCTCACAAACTTGCTCTCCTTACAACAAGAAAAATAAAAATGGTGATGAAAGAACTCCTTTGCAAATCCACTCAATGGAGAGGTGGATTGCTCAATGAAATGGTGCCAATGTGATCTTGTCAAGGATTGAGTCCTTAAACAAATTAGGTAGTATAACATTACATGAAATTCCTTGAGAAAATGAGGTTTCTTCATGGCTTTTTATAGCATTGCAATGGGTTATTGTGTAACTCCTTTGTAGTGTGAAAAGAGGCTCTTTAGGGATTTATTAGGTCTTTGACCATCCCACCATTCAGATTTATCTCAGATTTGAGGGTCAAATCGGCTTGGGAGCTGATCCATAAGTAGTTGGGAGGCCGACCAATTCAATAAATGCGTCATTTAGCAGGTGCGCAGTTTTTTGCGCCAACAACCACGCATCGTGCACGTATGCGCGCATGGAACGTTTCTGTTCCGCGCATGTGCGCGCACACCCAACTTATGTAAAGTGCTCTTCAATTTTTACTACTTTGTATAGTTTTTGACATTTTTGAAATGTTGTGAAATTAATTCAGTGCCATGAATGACTTCATTACTGCTTGACGATGCTAAGTTCTTGTCGCCATGTGCGGACAAAATTTCAGTGATAAAAAATATAACCCTTTCTTTATCACTTTCACTGACTTCATCTTAGTCTGATGAGTTGTTGTCTTCTTTGCTGCAAAAGATTTTCTTGGAAATTTTCTTTTTGGTCCTTTTTCCTTTGTATATTTGTTTTCTATTTGAATCATCTTCTTCATTCCTTTTCTTTTTCTTATGGGGACATTTGATAGTGAAATGACCAATACCATCACAATTAAAACAAATCAATGGAAACTTACCTCTATATTTGTCAGCTCCCTTTTTTAGTCTTCTAATGAAGCTGGCTAGTTCTTCATCATCTTCTTAGATGTCCCTTCTCCTGCTATCTAACTTTGCCTTTTTCTTTCCCTTTTTCTTTGACTTCTTAGATGCTTTGAATGTTGCTTCTTTTGTAACTGGATTCTCTTGTCTTGTTCTCATTTCATAAGTTGTGAATATTCCATGTAGCTCATCCATGCTTATCGAATCCATATATGTTATTTATTCTAGTGCTTGTTGGCCCTTGGTTATGGGAGGAAGTGAAGGAAAAGGAAGAAAGGGTAAAACTCAAGCTTTGCGGGATACACAGTGACTGTCACTGGGTCGAAGTGAGAAAAAAAGAAGAAAATATGGAGTGAAGTGTGGAAAATCAAGCCGTTGGATGAGGAGATCGAGGATGATAGATCAACAAGGGAGATGGATGGAGAAAAACTTAGAAAGTGGGAAAATCTACCGTTGGATGCTTTGGAGTACTACCCGAGAATGAAGGAAAGGCATGCTGGCAAAGCCCAGAAAAAGGGGGTCAAGTTGACCTAGGGTTTTAGACACCTAGGGTTTTGGAATTTAGGGTTTTGGCACCTAGGTTTTGGTCTAAGGCTTTCGGTAAGTGATTGTAATGTATAAGTAAAGGTCAAGAGGACCTGGGTCGGGTTGTTGTTGTTTTTGGTCATTGAGTATTTCTATAGCTCTACTGAGAGAGAGGATTGTATTGTAAGATCTTCAGTTGTGTGTAAAGATCAGGTCCTGTAGCTGGGTGCATAGGAAAGGGGAGAGAAAGAGAGAGAAGAAAGAAGATATACTAGTTAAGAGTGCAGACAAGAACTGTATGCTTTACCTTAATAAATCATAAGCATATTTATGTGGATGTATCCCTAGAGAGAGGGTGAACCATGTATAACTTATGTTGTGGATGTGTGATTGATGTTTCTGATCTTTTTTGTTGTTATCTTGTTATTTGCATTATTGTGTTAGATCAGATCTATAACTACGCAGAATAGATATAGCTAATGAGAGATATCTGAATGTTGTGATTTTTGTTATAGAAGATCCACTTGATATTCCCCTTGTTGTAGACATCTCTGTCTTGCAACCCCCTCATAGTTGCTTCGGGTGAGACTACATCTACTTCGCAGGTGCTGCCGAAAGGGCCAGTAGCTAGGGATTTGTTGGTGCGCTCTTAGAGTAAACCATGGGTCTGCCCCTATGCCAACAGATGGTTCCGTTGTCGGGATGGGAATCTTTGTGAGGGAATGTCAAGGTGGTTCCCATCGAAGACAAATATTCAAAAGTGGATAGAGGATCAAGAGAGGGACTTCACTGAAGCCCATAACAAGAACCCTAAGTTGAGTACTGAAGATTGGCGACAAAGATACATATTCACTGGCATTCATGAGATCTTCTTTGGGGGAATCTATCAGGAGCTATGTGAGTGGTTGGCTAGGTTAGTTGACACACAGTTTGAGATCATATCTAGACGTCCTGTGGTTTGGATGTCGACACTGATCCAGAAGGTAAAGAGATTTGATAATGCCATATCTTGAGCCGTAGATCACTGGTTTGATAGTACCATTGGATGGTATATCACCAAATTTGTTGTTGACAAAACAGAATCATATAGCCAGGCCAAGAGATACTTTTTCAAGGGATCCTGAGGGAGATGTTTTCATTTTTTGAAGTTAAGAATCAAGATGCTCTTGCATGAAAACCACATATTAAAGATACAGTAGACTGGTTGGATCTGAAAAGGCTAATGTTCAGAAATTCAAACAGCGACAGCAACACGGAAGCTAGACATACGCGCAGTGGAAGAGTATTTAGAGGAGATAAACTTGAGAACCTGTTTAAGAAAAACTACAGGGAAGAAGGTTTCTACAGTGGAGAAGAGGCAGATCTGACAGATGAAGAGCTCTTAGAAACCCCTAGAGCAGAGGAAGAAGCAGTTGAAGAACTTCGCCGAAATGAGCCAGAAACCTCAGGAATTGCACAGGCCACTGAAGTAAGTAATATCAATCTTCCTGTTGTTTCAAAAACGTTAAATCATTAGAATATCCTGAATCACCAAAGCCCGCAAAGTACTATTACTAGTAGTTCAACATCGACTCAGACAGGAAACCTAGGCAACTCTATGGCAGATGAGATGAGGCTCCCTATATTTAGGTAAGATGAATCTGAAGATCCTAACCAGCACTGGTTCATATGTGAGGCTGTATGGAACATTAAAAACATTATTGACGAAGATGTTAAAAGAAACCAGTTCAACACTACATTGAGGGATCGCGTGTTGAGCTAGTACATGATGCTTGTTCAAGGACTTGCATAGCCTAAGCCACTGAATGAGATCAAGAACACGCTGATTGCAGAGTTTAAAAAACCTAAATCAGAGTCACAGTGTATTATCGAGATGAAGGAGATCAAACAGAAAGTAGCCGAACCTATTTGGGAGTTCGACTAGAGATTCAAGACCCTAATAGGCCCATTGACATTTAAGATCCCAGATGAGAAGAACAAAGAATGGTTCATCGCGGCACTGTTACCACATATCAGAGTTCTCCTGATGCAACAGAAGATTTCTTCACAGGAAGAAGCTTTGGAGATCGCCATGAAGCTTGAATCAACACCTATGGGCGAATCCATCTAAGGGATGAGCCAGATCTTGAGCCAGCTAACTAATTTATCTCTACAGCTCGAGGACATGAAGAAGAACAAGGGGAAGGACAAAAGAGAAGATATATGGTGCATGAGATGTAGATCTGAAGGTCATGATAAAGAACATTGTCCCTTTTTTCATGAATATTTGGCCTCAGGAGCATCGAATCCCTTGAAGCAAGTTAATATGCCCTGGTGCGAAGTATGCAGAAACTGACATTTCCCTGGTGAGTGATACTATATGCAGAAGTATGTTCAGACACCCACAAAATTGTACTGCACATTTTGTAAGTCCATAGGGCACGATGATGGATATTGTAGGGCCTTTGACATAATCCATGAAAGATCAAGAGACATATATAAGATCCAAGGAGAAGTACATCAAGAAGGAAACAATGCACAATATAAATACCCAGGAAGAGGAAATTTCAATCCTCATGGTGGGTTCAGAGGACGAGGACGAGGACGTGGTATGGGCTGAGGCTGAGGAAAAATAATCTATTATAATTGTGCGCAACTAGGACTAGCAAGGGATTGTCAGAACCCTTGTACCACTTGTAGTTATTGCAACTCATTCGAACACGTCATTGAGGACTTCCCTATGTTGTTGGCTAAGCTTCAAGAAAGACAAGGACCTCAGCAAAACCCACAAGTAAAACTGATATATGTTGAACCTTATAGAGCAGAACCTAGATTCATTGTTATTACTCGAGGAGGCGCTGCTATAGGAGAGGATAGAATGACCCAGGAAAAGATCGCAGAAAACTCAGGTATCAGGAAAGCTGCAGAGAGGACTCGAGCTTTTGATCCGAAGAAATAAAGGAAAATCTTTTAAGAGGCCAGGAAATAATTCAAAGTAGATCAAGGGCCTTCTTCAAAAACACAACCAGAAATAAGAGAATATGGAATGCCTCACGCATTTTATCAGTCTTCTTCACCCAGAGAGGGAAAAGAGGTGAGTAAACTTGTCAGTTTATTATATATGTTTATAGAACTGCTTAAAGATGGGAAATCTATACAAGAACTGCAGAATCTGGTCAAATAGTATGAACTAGGAAAGATAAACCCCTTACTGAATAGGATAGTACACTAGATTGGTAAGAAGAGAAGGACAAATAAATAATTACACTTGAATGCTCAGATAGGAGAGTATGATATAGACTATGTGGTCCTTGACTTAGGGTAGGAGGTCAATGTTATGACGAAGCAAACGTGGGCACTAATGGGAAAACCCAAGTTGATCTATTCCCCTATTGGACTTCGCATGGCCAATCAGCAAGCTATTAGCCCATTTGGATGGTTGGAACATGTCCCTGTGGACATCGACGGAGTTAGAACCTTTGCAGATTTTAAGGTAATTGAGATTGTTGATGAAAGCTTCCCTTACCCTGCATTATTAGGAATTGATTGGGCCTTCAACAATTCTACTGTTGTCGATCTAAAGAAGAGGCATATGACATTTGAAAAATATGGTCTTCGGGTCATTGCACCTTTAGATCTAGATGAGGGTCCTCGATACACAGAACCTATCAGAGAAGAAGACCACGCATATGAACTGGAAAAAATCTACCAACTAATAGCCAGACAGGAGGATTATATCAATCCTACAGCCGATGGGAATCTAAGTTGGTGAAGCAACAATGCATGTTCATCAGAATCAAAAGAAATGTTGGATAATTAGTAGAACCAGATGTATGAAGTCTCTACCAGAAGATGTGATAGACTAACCAGAGAGGTTCATTGGATCAGCACAACAGAGAGTAAATTACCCACATTTTATGGGATGAACTCCTTAGAAAAATTCTTATAATATTTTGAGACAAGTGTACCAAAACAACAGAGGCTATTGGAAATGGATGAAGACATGAAAGCCACACCATCAAGATGGTGGGGGATGCACAAAAGAAACATCATAGATTGGACATAATGTTGAACTTTGATGACAATGCAGTTCTCAGCACAAGCAATAAGCTATGAAGTGAGGTACATAGGTCGAAGTTGCCCAAAGGAACATGTGCAAAGCTATGAAGAGGCCTGGAGAGACATTCCTTGAGAACAATGGGTGCACCAATTCATTAACACACTGGACATGATTCCTATCAACTGGTACCTTCAAGCGGAGTTGCGCCTCATCACTGCAGATTAGGAAGGCAGTGTCAAATTTCTTTAAATCTGAAGAAGTTCATATTCTTCTCACCATTTGGATTACTATTAGGCCATATTGTATGCAAGAAAGGATTGTTGGTTGACCCATCAAATATTGCAATTATAGTTGATTTTCCACCACCTACTTCAGTCAAACAACTGTGCACTGCGCTAGGACATACCAGCTATTACAGAAAATTTATTAAAGGCTATGCCCAAATCACAACACCAATGGAGAATATGTTAAAGAAGGACTTCCAGTTTGGCTGGACAGATGAATGCCAGGAGAGCTTCGACACACTAAAATAGAAGATGGTCACTACGCCCATTCAGGTTTTCCCAGATTGGAACAAGGAATTTCATGTACATCTCGATGCATCTTCTATTGCATTAGGAGTAGTACTGGAACAACCAGGAGAAGGGGACATTGATCATCCATCATCATTTGCTAACAAGATGCTATCTACAACTGATATTAATTACACCACTACAGAGAGAGAGAAGGGTTAGCCATGGTGTATGCACTACAAAAATTTCGCCACTACTTGTTGGGAGGACACTTCAAAATGTTCACAGATCACTCTGCACTGAAGTACCTAGTCAACAAGCTAATGTTGGGGGGGAGAATCTGCAGATGGATTCTGTTGTTTCAAGAATATGACTTTGAAATCATAGTTAAACCAAGAAGAATGAACAAGGGCCCTGACCACTTGTCGAGGTTGGAACATGGAGAAGAACCCACTAGATTAGAGGACACATTGTCAGATGCACAACTTCTCGTCATTAGAAATATTGATGACCACTTCACAGACATTGTCTAGTTCCTGTCAAAAAGAATGGCTCCAAGTGAGTATACAATTCCCTAGAAGAAACAGCTAGTGGTGTGCGCTACAGACTTTTCGTTGATCGTTGGTCATCTATACAAAATGGGACCTGATGAGATACTAAGAAGGTGTGTTATGGAGACAGAGTGACCACTGATCCTTGCAGAAGCTCACGAGGGCATCGCAGGAGGACACTATGCATGGAAAGAAACTGCGCAGAAGGTCCTGCGAGCTGGCCTATGGTGGCCTACCTTACACAGAGATGCTAAAGAATATGCCAGAGCATGTGATGTATGCCAAAGAGCTGGAAAACCATCCTGAAGAGATTAAATTCCATTAGCACTATAGATGACGCTACAATCATTTGAAAAGTGGGCCATTGACTTCGTGGGACCTATAAACCCACCAAGGAAGCATGCATGAGCGAGGTACATCATCATTGTGACTGAATACTTAACCAGATGGGCTGAATCTAGAGCAGTCGAGGACTGTACTGCAACCAAAACTACGTGTTTTATATTTGATGACATAATAACCATATTTGGATGCCCCGAGATCCTTATGAGTGATCAAGGTACACGCTTTATCAATAAGACAATTGAAGCCTGTTGACGGGCGAAATTGACTGCTCGTCAACTAGAGGAGTGAATTTGGTCCAGGGTTGTCTAAATAACCCAAGACATTTGGATTAATCCACTCCGACGGGTTTAGAGGCTCCATTGGCCGATCTAAGTCCTAGGAAAATGAAAAAAACTAAGCTAAAGAAACTAACTAAGTAAAAAAAAATAGTTGTTGCAATCTATATACAAGTCTAATATGTATTCACAGTTCGCTAATTAATATTTATAAAATAGTAATCCTACTTATTAAATGTACAGTGTATCAATATATTTAAATCTCTATTATATGTATAGTATTCACAAAATGCAAATTTTAATCGAAATCTGCAAAATCATATATGAATTGGCTTATGGCAGTGAAGTTGATTTTTTTTTTGATTTTTTATAACTTTTATAAACAGAAAATGAGATGGCAGTTATCTAGATAAGCAATAGAAATAACAACCTGTACTGTAAATCTAAACTACAGAGAATTCTTACATTGATTAAACTATTAAAATGAACTAGCAAACTGACCTGGAATATCATCTCCTATTCGTCCTGTACATAGCATCTACGTTCGTTGTTTTGATGAGGCCAACCCGCACCAGATTTTCCAATACTTCACATAAACATGAAGCAACAACGCTTTGAGTGCTAATGATAGAACAAGTAAGATATGTAGTGACAACAATTTATCATTTGAAAAACGATCATATTAAGATAAATCCGAGTATGACAATTTGTATATAACTGTTTATTGAACAAAGAAGATCAACCTTCTAATCATCAAATGTAAACAGATTTATTGTTGTATATAAAATGAGAGACATAAAATATGGACACTATTTAAATCCCATCACATCAACCTGTAACAAATTATGATATCTAAAGTAGTCAAAAATTTGATTACAAATTGAAATGAACAAAACTTGAACAAAAATATGATATGTTGAAGCTAAAGCCGTGCAAATATCCACTTTCATTCAAGTTTGAATAATCACCAATCCATAGTTTCTTCTCCCAAGCAGCGATCCCCTTTGTTTACAAAATAATACATTTATAAAGGCCACATGCTCAACACATCCCCTGTGGAAATTATCGAATTTGTTCCAAAAATCGTGGAGAATACAATCTCCCAAATTCCTATTCCTATCTAATACTAACAGCCTAATCTAAAACTATGTAAGGAAATAGAATGTTCAGAAATGCCACTAGTAATCCAATTTCCTTTAAAATTTGTATGTACCTGTAAATGCACAAGATTACATGATTTCAGATTGCAATTTAGTTGTAAAATAAATAAATAAACAAATTTTTATGACTAGCTACAGAATCTCACAATTTTGTAGCTAGTTATTATTATAAACAAAATCGTGTTTTATTCATTCAATCAAAACATAAATGGATGTGATTTGAGCCAACAAATCCTATATGATAATTCAACACAAACAAACTCATTTTAAAATCACTCTTGAAATACCATACCTTGGTTTCAGGGATTCGTTTTGATCAAGCTATTTTTGAATTGAAAATGGCAGTGGCCGCTTCTACATTTTTAAAGGCAACAGAACCTATGGTCTTCTGCCTTTTATCATTAGCTTGCAATGTATCATTTTCTTTGGTTAGCACATTTACCAAGTCCTCTAAGGACTTGATCCGAGATTGGAGCAAAGGGACATCTATATAATATCGGTCGAGCCAGGACTTACATTCGTCGCACTGTGGTTGATCAGGCCGTGTATTTACAGGTGAGGAACTTCTTAATTTACCAGCAGTTCCATTGTCGATTTTGATCCCTAGGAAGTTAGGGTTGTCTCTAAGACATGGTGGGATGTTTATCACATAGTCATAGGGCCTAGCTGAGCAAAGTCCGTGTGAGTATGGATACTCTTCGGTCAGAAATCGTTCGATTTCAGAATCAGAATCTTCACTCAACAGAATTGTCTTTTGGTCTGTGTTTTCTTTAGGTTTGTTACAAGCACACCTTGATACCCAGCGCACGGCCTTTTTACCCTTGCAATTGATATCACTATAAATTTTACCCTTTTTCTTTGCAGACCTCTTAACAGGCTTACCACCGTCTTTCGGACAAGATTTAGGCAGGGTGTCAGGTTGGGTAGCATTCGGGTAGGTTGAGGGTTCAACAGAGGGAAATAGCGTAGGAGGGGGAATGACAAGCCCGAAAATGGTTTCTATAACAACGGTTTTGTCGACTTGTCCTATTTCAGGACTGGCAAAACCATTCCTCAACAAGAAAGTGTCCCAACAATCGCCATTCAACTTCAAATGATAAATCACAATAATTTTAATTAAACAGTGGTGGAAGAGGATGGAGTCGGCTTTCTCCCTCTTGAAACATTTAGCCATTTTATATAAAATTCGAAGGAGGAAATGTGGCATATTTAAGGGAAAATCTATGGAATTCATGAGCAGTCATAGGTGGTATAGGAAAACTAGACCGTATCCACCCTCGCATGTAACAAACTTCTTGATAATAGCCAACAAATCATGCAATCTAGACTTAAGAGTTGTAACGGGCATACCTTTGTCACAACTATTGATTTTCCTTGAGGTAAACAATAGTGGCCAGGGTACTTCGTCAACCTTCGAATTTTTAAACCATTTTTTCCCCTCGACTGGCAAACCAGTGGTTGAGCTAATGAAATTCTCGTTCAACTCGAGTTGGATGTCCCCAACTTTGGCCCTGCACCCATCAAATGTCAGTGCAAATTATTGAGCAACTACCAGGTTGAAACCCTCGAACTTCTCAATAAAAACCCGCCAACCATTCCTCTCTAGGTCCTCTCGGGCGTTATCAAACAAAAAATTTTTTTGGACACCATTGGGTTCGATTCGCACTATAGGAGCCATAGCTAATAGCACAAAATCAACACGGTGATCGGTGAGAGGGTTTGATAGGGTAGACACAGAACCATCTTCCCGAAGCTTCCCCAACACAAATCAAAGGCAACCCGAAGTGCAAGTCAGAGCGTTAATGCTTATGCGTGCGAGGATGGTGGATTAGTTCGAGGCCATGCAAACAAATCATATCTGGTTGTACTTGGAATGACACCTCGGTACATAAAAATCATAACCATTGAAAACCATGATATACATATCCAAAAATCGATCCGAATGTTAAATAAACAATTGCATTTGCACGATTTAAAAGAAACACCAATATGTTGAATAAACCATTGCATCAACGATTTCATCAAAGACACCAATATGTCAAATAACCATTGCATCAACGAATTTATAAATCGAAACCATATTAACAATAGTCAAATGCAAAGTGAGTGGTGGTTTGATACATGTGAAATCAAGGTGTTTTTGAGACCAAGGAGTGGTTACTAGGTTCAAGTAGGTTCATGATAAAACAAATGATCATTAATCCTTTGATGTAATAAACATGAATTCTAATTGTGGGTTTGCACACTTGCAGTCGTGAAAACGAAAAGGAAAAGCAGGCGTGCAAAAAGAGAAGAATGATGAGATCATTTAAACAGTTGCGGCAATTAATGAAGGTTTAAAAACCTTGTGTAGGCATCTTGTAGAAGAGATAGAGATTAATATGGCTGCCAACAAAGCCCTGACTGAAGAATTTGCAGTCCACCATTAGAAGAGTACACCTTACCATCCACAAGCAAATGGGACAGTTGAAGCATTTAAAAAGATCTTGGAAACAACATTGATGAATATTTTCAGTGTGAACAGGGATGACTGGGATTTAAGAGTACCTGCAGTACTATGAGCCTATAGAAAAACTTGTAAGAAATTAACAATGCAAACCCCTTTCAAGTTGGTTTATGGTATTGAAGTTGTTGTCCCAATGGAATAATTGGTACCAATCTTAAGGATTGTTGCGTTCACAGATATGGATGATACTAGCGTTGTTCACGAGAGTCTTGCACAGTTGGTTGAACTGGAAGAAGACAAATTCATTGTCGAGTCCCATCAGCAAGTTCAGAAGGAGAGAGAGAAGGCCTATCATGACAGGAACATCAAGAAGAAGGCATTCAAGCAAGGTGACTTAGTGCTAATGTATGACAGTAAGTTTACAAAACACCCTGGGAAGTTTAGAATGCATTGGCTTGGACCATATGAGATCACCTATGTCGCAGAAGGAGGATTTGCGCAGCTGAAGATGTTGCATGAAGAATGGAAAGAAGGATTGGTTAATGGGAGTCAGATGAAGTTGTATTACGAAAACTAGCTGCCTCACAGCTCTCAATAAAAGAAAAGGGAAAAGGGTCCAGGTACCAGGTGCAATTGAAACTGGGTACCAGACACAGAAAAAGACAGATTGCACAAGAATGGGAAGGAGGCATAATGTGGAAAGCAAAGGTTGCATTGCACAGTCCATGTCAAAGCAACACAGAGGAACCAGATCCGAAGTGCCTCAGGATGAGTCACAGGTGAGTGTTGGGGGCTTGTTGGCCCTTAGTTATGGAAGGAAGTGAAGGAGAAGGAAGAAAAGGTAAAACGTGAGCTTTGCGGGATACACAGTGACTGTCACTGGGTCGAAGTGAGCAAAAAAGCAGAAAAGATGGAACGAAGTGAGGAAAATCAAGCGGTTGGATGAGGATATCGAGGATGATAGATCAACAAGGGAGATGGAATGAGAACAACTCAGAAAGTTGGAAAATCCACCCTTGGATGCTTTGGAGCACCGCATGATAAGTAAGGAAAGACAGGCTAGCAAAGCCCAAAAAAATAGGGTCAAGTTGACCTAGGTTTTTAGACACCTAGGGTTTTGGCATTTAGGGTTTTGGCACCTAGGTTTCAGCCTAAGGTTGTCGGTAAGTGATTGTAATGTATAAATAAAGGTCAAGAGGACCTAGGTCGGGTTGTTTTTGTTGTTGGTCATTGAGTATTGCTATAGCTCTATTGAGAGAGAGGATTGTATTGTAAGATCTTCAGCTGTGTGCGAAGATCAAGTCCTGTAGTTGGGTGCACAGGAAAGGGGAGAGAAAGAGAGATAAGAAAGAAGATCTGCTAGCTAAGAGCACAAATAAGAACTATATTCTTTACCTTAATAAATCATAAGAATAATTATGTGGACGTATCCCTAGAGGGAGGGTGAACCACGTATACCTTGTGTTGTGGATGTGTGATTGATGTTTCTGATCTCTGTTGTTGTTTTCTTGTTATTTGCATTACTGTGTTAGATCAAATCTATAACTACGCATAATAGATATAGCTAATGAGATATATCTAAATGATGTGATTTATGTTATATAAGATCCACTTGATATTCCCTTAGTTGTAGACATCTTTGTCCTGCAACCCCCTCATAGCTTCTTCGGGTGAGACTACATATGCTTCGCAAGTGTTGCCGAAAGGGCCAGTAGCCAGGGCTTTGTTGGTGCGCTCTTAGAGTGAACCCCGGGTCTTCCCCTATGCCAACAGTGCTGAGATCTTAGG